>JAKLNC010000341.1:0-30338 GCA_022813145.1 Barbatosphaeria neglecta | reverse complement strand
CCCCACGGGATTTGCCAAAATTTCGGGCATAACCCCCAGCTGTTTCTCGGTCCGGCTATTCACCCGGCCCCCCCCTACCTCCCCCCACGCCCCTAACCACCCGCCAAACTTCCCCCCCCCCCCCCCCCCCTAGTCCCCCCCTAGTCAGCCCTCTCTCGTCAAGCTCTCGCTCTGGTAGGCAGGGGAAGGGCGGAACTGACCGCCGCCTTTTAGCTCGGGGCGTTTCTTGGATGCATCGCCAGCTTCACCCTTGGAGACTGGCTGGGCCGCAAGCGAGCCGTGTGGCTGGGCCTGGCGATGAACGTCGCTGGGGCGGTCCTGCAAATCTCTGCCTTCTCACTGGCCCAGATGATCGTCGGTCGCGTCATCAATGGCTTCGGCATGGGGGTGACCTCGTCCACCTGCCCCATCTTCATGGCCGAGACGGCCCCCGCCCATGCCCGAGGCAAGCTCGTCGTGCTCGGTTCCGTCTGCAACACGGTTGGCTTCTGCCTCGCCAACTGGATCAACTACGCGCTCTACGGCAGCGGCGGGGCGGCCTTCCAGTGGCGGTTCCCGCTCGGTTTCCAGCTCGTTTTCCCGATGATCGTCGCCTGTTTCCTGCCCTTCGTTGTCGAGTCGCCGCGCTGGCTCCTCTTGAGGGACAGACAGGACGACGCCCTTGCCGTGCTGGCCCGCCTAAGGGGCTGCCGCGACCCCCATGGCCGGGACCTGCAGGACGACCTCAAGACCATTGTCCAGACTCTCCAGAGGGAGAGGGGACAGAGGGCGCCTTGGAAGGAGGTCTTGCTGTGCAGGGACGAGACGCAGAACTTCAGACGGCTCTTGCTCAGGTAGGCTAATGCCCCCAACCTCTTCTTTATGCCCTTTTTTGTCCTTTTTGGGGGGGGAAGGGGGGCAGGGGAAGCCGGTCGAGAAGAATTTTCATTGCTAACTGGTAGTTTGTTGAAAAGCGCCGGTACCCAACTCATGCAGCAGGTACGGATCTCTCTCCGTGGGCCCCTTCCCCCTCTCGCCCCCTCTCTCTCCGTCTCTTACCAGGTCTTTCTGGGTCCCACCGTTGTGAGGAGAGGAAGGGAGTGCCCATAACAACAACCGAACCGAGCGGATTCGTGCCTAACGGTACGTGCTACAATCATTGCCAGTTTTCCGGAGTCAACGCGCTCGGGTATTATCTCCCGACGATTCTCACCCAGTCTGTGGGCGTCTCTGCCGAGTATGCCAGGCTCCTGACGGCCGCCAACGCAACGCTCTATCTGGGGGCCGCTCTTTTATGCTTGGTCCTGATCGACCGCGTGGGGCGAAGGAGGTGAGTGGACCGGTGACTGCCTAGGGCCTTTGACTTTAGCAGTACATACCCAGTACTTTTTCTATATACTTACTTTCTATGTACCTCCTATATCCCACCTTACCTAGGTACCCTGGGTACCCTACCCCCTGCCCTGCCCTACCCTACCCCCAGCCCAACCCTACCCTACCCTATGCTACCCTGCCTTCTCTGCTACCTTGCCCTGACGAGATTACTACCCCCCATTTGTATGTGGAGTGGTTGACGGCTCGCCATCCGACCTTCCGCGTTTTGTTGCTTAGCCCGGTCGATAAGGGGGGAGAGTAGTGGGAGGGAGTATAGTTGGAGGAATAAGGCTGACGGCTTGGACGGCACTACGTGTGTGCGTGCGTGCGCCCGTCTCTTAGGCTCATGCTATATGGCTCCGTAGCCATGGGCTGTGCGTACCTCATCGCCGCCGTGACCATGAACGAGGCGGTCAGGCAGCCAGATCGGAAGCGAGCGCTGGGCGCCGTCACGACGTCTATGTTCTTCCTCTACTACTTCTGCTACGGCACCAGCTTTGCCAAAGTCCCCTGGGTCTACAACTCCGAGATCAACAGTCTGGGCTGGCGGTCTCGCGGCGCCGCCGCCGCCACAGCCACCAACTGGATGGGCAGCTTCATCGTCGTGCAGTTCACTAAGCCCGGCGTGACCAATCTCGGCTGGGGCTTCTATCTGTGTAACGTTCCTCTTCACTCTCTCCTTGCTCAGCCACCCGTATTCCTTGCTCTTCAACTAACGCCCGTCCGGACGCAGTATTCTCTTGCTTTTGCTGGTCCTACCTCCCCATCGTATACCTCTTCTACCCGGAGACGACGCAGAGGACGCTCGAGGACATGGACGAGATCTTCCGGGGTCGCGGCCGCGTCTTCGTCTTCAACCGCCCGGAGCTCACGCAGCGTGCCAGGCCCCAGGCCTTCGCGGAGGCGGAGAGGCGCAAGATCGCCGACATGGTCGCCGACTCGGACGACAGCTCGAAGCATGGCGCGTTTCGTGTAGAGGCAGCGACGGCCTCCTCGTCTGTCTAGGTAGCGTCCGACGGGGGTGCTAACTAGATGTATTATCTATGCACCTATCAGCTCACCCCTGTTCGCTCTCTAGCAGTGAGTGCGTACCTTTTCCTAAAACAAGATGAAGAGGCAAACGGGTCGTTCATTCGTTACTGGCTACCTACGCTGCATCTCTCTCCACCCCTGGTCCCTGTTCCCTGCCCCCTGATTCCTTCCCCCTACCCCCTTACCCTTCTTGACCCTCTTTGCCCCATGCACTTTTTACTCATTTCTTCAAGTCCCATTCGTTTCTGGAGGGTGGGATGGATGGGCAAGAGTTTGTCGTCGAGTGGATGCACCACAGGAACTATCCACTATTTTGGAAACGTTCTTTTCCCTTCCCCCGAGAGATTCAATGCATCATGTTTACGTCGCTTCCGGCGAACCTCGGAAACCCTCCCCTCAGCCGCGTTTTTTGCCTTCATTTTTGATGACAGTTCTGGTAACAACTTGTACCTACCTACTTACCACCTAACTACCATATACCCATACCCATTCTAGCCCGTCGTAAATGAAATCCTGCCTAGCCCTTCCCTGAACTCATATTAGCGGCTGGCTCTTTTGCCTCATATACCGCCGTAGTGGCGCCGCAGGATCGGGGACCGGGGACGTAGGTACGTACGTACCTACTTACTAGTACCAAAAACATTCGTGGATGTATCCACGCGTTGATGACACCCGTTCTTCCCCGCCCTCTTGACTTTTCTGAGAGGAACCCCTTTTTACCGCTAGTGTTACACAGCCGTTCAATAACAAATCTCGCCGAGACCCCCCCTTCCCCCCAATAGCATTCAAGCTATGGGTGGAACTACCTTAAATGACGATACGGCTTAGTGGCCCGAATACTACATAGACAAGGAGGTACCTAGGCACTAATGATGCGGCTCTTCCGCCTCGGTGGGCGTCTCTCTCTCTTCCTGCCCTACCCTTGCCCCCAAACAGTCCACGAAATGGAATCACAAGTCAAAAAGAACGACCTACCGCATTGGGACGAGTGGACGTCCGTCATGATGCGTCCGTCCATGCCTATGCGCCCAACTCAAAACAAACAGGCAGGCAGACAGACCCTGACGGGGACCTACCCACCTACAGGAACCTACCTTACTTAGCCCGGTACCCGCCGCCACCGCCCACCGCCTCGAAGGCGAATCCTATCATCACCACCATCATATCGCCCTCAGCTTTCAGCCCTCATCCCTTCTCGGCTTCCTTCACCGCCTCCTCGACGCTTCAAACTAAGTCTCGTGGGGTTGGGGTCCGTTACGACTAGGACCCCCGGCTACCCAGTAGGAGACTGTAAGAACGACTGAGTACCTGACATGTACTATCACAGACGTCAAGAGTGGGAGAGGACGGACCAGCCGGTGGCTGACTATATGCAGTAGCAGGGTAGTGTTGGCTAGGGTATGGGACGGCAGGTTAGGCTGCACAAGTTGCGAGCAGGCTCAGGCCAAGGCGGGCAAGGCGAGACAAGGCGAGGTGAGGCAAGGCAACCTCCCTCGCCACCGCCACCGCTGTGGAATTACCGGGTGCCCAGTCACGAAGCAGGAACCGTGATAGAGAACGCGCTCTCGGTAAGTAGCTCGTTTCTTTTGATATTAGGGAAAACTGGGGGGGGGGAGGACAAGGGCAGGGTAGGGAGGATGCCTTGCAGAAGGGCTGACAGATCTAGGTAGGTACCTCAATCCTAGGCGTGCTGCGTAGTGCTCACAGATCGATTCGGCTCGGTCTGCTCGCCTCCCTCTCGTCCCTTGCCTTCCGCTTACCCTCTTTTCCTTTTCGATGATTTCAGTTCTTTCCACGAACGGGCAAAAAGTCGGACGGCCGGATAGATGGATGGATGGATGGACGGCGACACCGAACTTGGTAGCGCAGCCAGGGAATCCCTGCGTACATGGTAGGCAGCACGCGGGGAATAGCTACTATCCGTCCGTCGTCGTCGGCCGAGACACCGCTCGCGCTAAGTTAAGCGGAAGAAATAAATAGAAGGCAAATGACGTCGTGCTTCGGGATGGCGTCAAGCAGCTCTCCATCCCCAAGATTCAAGCTATCGCCGTGCCGTGCTAGACATACCTACGGTACTTAGGATGAGGGTTGAGGGGCTGGGATCAAGACATGAGGTTCGCTCGCGGCCCGGCCGACGACCATGTGCCGTGGTCCGGGCCCCACTCTTTCCGGCGGCATGGAGGCCACTGCAGATTGCAACTGATCCGTGATCGGCCGGTGGGCTTCTGGGAGCTGGAGCTAAGATGTAATCAAGGATACATCGTCGTTCGGGCTCCGAAGGGCGGACGCGCGGGACGGGACGGGACGGGCTCTCCGAGACCTGGGCCAGCCAGTGACTTTTGGAGTTAGGTAATCTAGGCGGTTCTTGAATGCGCTGCGTGGGAGGTTCAAGCCAACGAGTCAGCGTGCAGCCGGAACAAAGCGGGATGCAGACCAGCAGCAGCTAATTGGACAGCTGCCAGGCAAACCCCGCCGGGGATCGTAGGTTCGTATTAATCATCTTGACCGGCCGGCTGACTAAACCGAACTGGGCGCTCGACAAAAGCAAGGATGGAGGAGCTCTATCACTGCCAGATAGGTACCTCTTTGTAGCCAATTCCTCCATGCTCAGGAAGGGGGGGCAAAAGGAAGAAGAAAGGATAAGAGAACGAAAGGGGCTAAAAGGAGGAAGAAAACAAAAGAAAGGGGCTAAAAGGAGGAAGAAAACAAAAGAAAGGGGCTAAAAGAAGGAAGAAAACAAAAAGAAAGAAGAAAAATGGCCAAAAAAGATCGACGTTCAACTCGCCAAGGAGCTGAATAGTTGCATGAAGAAAGGACAAATGAAGGTACCAGGTACAGGTTACCTTGAGGGTGCCAGGTGTAGATACGTACCTCCGTTACTTCAGGAAGGTGGGACAACTCCCAAAGAACAGTATATAGTAGGAGAAGCGGTAGATGGGAGGTGGACGGCTACGAAAAACCGCCGGTGGGATTTCTGCTTCGGTGTTAGAGGCGGGTTCGAACGCAGGACCTCGTCGGTGATGGGCTGCGGCGCGGGTGCGCCTCTACGGCGGGGGGGAGGGGTTCCCCCCGCCTTGGGCTATATTACCCGCCCACAGGTCGTTTTTCTTATCGACGGAAGATTTACTGCTATTAGGAGACAAAAGGCAAGTTCTTTGAGTTGGATGCCTGCCTATTGGGGGGGGGATGGGGGCCGGTGTAAGTGGCTGAGCGAGCGAGCGAGCGAGCAAGCTCAATACGGCTAAGCACGGGGTGAGATCAGCACTTCTATATCATCAAGCGCAGAGCTCACCACGCATGGGACGATTGCGTATCACTAGACGACTCTCGTCCTGCCCCCCTACATAGTGACCCCCTTACATAGTGGACATGATATGCTCTAGATCACCAGCGCGGCATGGACGCACTAGACGCACGCACGCAAGCACCTATGAGCACCTATGCTAAGACGTATCGATGGGTAGATGGGGGCCATGGACATTCCAGCCGCTTGGGACGGCTCGCGGCGCGTCCGGCCCGCTCGATAGGTACCTACGTAGGTAGGTAGGTACCTATTTACGTACACACGTAGCCATCCAGATGGTTTCGCGGCTGCCCGTACATTCCCAACTCCGTTGCTATCTTACCCGCGAGGACCGCGATATTTATTACGTGCAAAGAGGTACGGTATGTAGGCAACTCGCGGAGCGAAATGCTTGTGATTCTCGTAGCAGTCGCTAGATTTGTCAGTGTTCCCTCCCGCTGCCCGCCCCACGCCGCTACTGCACGCCACCGCGGCAGCATCAGCAGGGTCCATCCGCAGATTCCAGCAGGGAAGGACGGAGCACCGCTGCAGACCGGACCGACCGTGCCGCATCGCCACGGCTTCCTCCCTCCTTGTCACGAAGCGGCGTATACGCATAGAGGGCGCGTTGAGGTAGTCGCTGTTGAACCATGTAGCTAAGCTTAAGGAGAGGAGGAAGAAAAGAAACTAAAGTACAAATTGCGCGCGCGTTAGGATGACCCGGGTCCTCGTCCCATCAAGTCACGTGCCCTTCCGCGTGACCTCAAACTGTGTCCAGCCCTAGATCCCAAGCCTTAGATCCTAAGCCGGCTTGTGACACTCCTCATTCTTCTTTTTAAGCCGCCTCTCGCGCCCGCCATGCACCCTCTCGCTTGCCCCGTGCAGCAAGCCGCAAAAAGCTGGCCCGTCCGCGAACCTCTTCAGCGGTATCCTGATCGGGCCGGGGAGCGGAGAGGGAAAGAGCCCATTCCATCCCTGTGCCTACCTACAGGTAGGGAGGGAGGCCTTTTTGTGCTCGAAGGGAGAATTAGGTGGGACGATTAGGTGGTCCGCGCGGAATGGGCTCCCCGACCAATCACAAGCCCTGCCGCGGTGCGGAGGAGCCTTACTTCGTAGTTGTTCGTCCGACTTGCACAAAAGCCACCCCACCAAGATCGAAACTTTTCCTGGGATGTGGGATGCGGACGGATTGGATGTGACTCTTCTGTAAGTACCTCCCCTCCGTCCTCATGGAGAGCAAAGTTAGGGCGGGCTCTGTATCCCAGCATCCGAGGGTTTTCTTGTCTTCTTTTTGGGATTTCCGTAAACCAATTACCCTCCCTTCCCACTGTCCCTTGAGATGTCCCTTGAGAGATCAGATTAATTACCTACGTACCTACGTACCTAGGTAGTAGACATACCTCTGCCCCTCATAGGCCAACGAGTTGGCCAGCTTCGGCTCAATCGAGTCTCCACCTCTGTCCCCCTCCCGCGAATAGCCATGTCTTCCGAAAAAGACTATTCCGGCAACGAGATGGACGCGAAGCCGGCCGGCGATCCGGAGAAGCAGCTTCCCGAACGCGACGGCCGTGGCGGCGACATCGAGAGGCAGCAGCAGCAGCAGCAGCAGCAACAGCATCGCCATGGTGCTATCGTCTCCCTCCTCGCCGTCGAGGCAGGCGAGGTGTACGAGCGCCACAATGAGGGCGCCCCTAAGTGGTACCAGAGGCTCCTCGATGCCGGCCTCGAGGAGAACGGCATCAAGCCGGTGCCTCTCGAGCAGAGGACCAACAGGCAGTACAGCAACCTCTTCACCATTTTCTTCACCGGCCTTCTCTGCCTCCTACCGTGAGTCTCCTGAGGTTTCTGCCCTCGTTATCACCTACCATCCAGCCCCCCCCACTATGGCTTCGCCACCCAGCTGAGGGCTGACGAGAACGCGAGCGAGCAGACTCCCGACGGGCATCCTGGGCACGCTCCTGTTCGGACTGAGCCTGCGTGACGCCTCCCTCGTCATCCTCTTCTTCGGCCTTCTCACGTGCATCCCCCCCGCTTTCATGGGTATCGGGGGGGCTCATACCGGCCTGCGCCAGCAGATACAGGCCAGGTATTCATTCGGGTGCGTTAGACACCGCCCTCTCGTCGTCGGCGTCGCCGGAAACCGCTGCTGGTGGATGATGGGTGGCTGACCGGGCGTCGTTGTGACCGGCGCGCAGTCTCTATTTCGCCGCCATCCCCTTGTTGCTGAACGCGGCGACCGTGACCGGCTTCACCCTGATCTCCGCCGTCGTCGGCGGCCAGGCCATCGCCGCCCTGAACCCCGAACACGTCAGCGTGACGGTCGGCATCGTTATCGTCTGCCTCGTGGGCTTCGGCGCCTCGCTGATGGGCTACAAGGCCCTGCACGTGTGGGAGCGCTGGACCTGGATTCCGAACCTGATCGCCCTGGTCATCGCCGTCGGCTGCGGCGGCAAGTACCTCTACCTGCAGGCCGAGACGGCCCCCGCCACCGCCTCCCAGGTGCTCTCCTTCGGAGGCGTGATTGCCGGCTATTTCATCACCTTTGGCGGTACCGCCTCCGACTACACCACGTACCATAACCCGGCGACCTCCAAGTATGCTAGTCCCCCCGGTCGAGGCGAAGGACGGATGTGTTAACGCGCGCCCCCCCCCCCCTAGGCTGAAGATATTTTTGTACATGTACCTGGGCTTTCTCGTGCCCTCCGTACCGCTCCTCGTGCTCGGCGCGGCCATCGGCGGTGCGGTGCCCAACGTGCCGGCCTGGGACGACGCCTACGCCGCGACGGGAGTGGGAGGCGTCATGTACGAGATGCTCACGCCCGCCCACGGCTTCGGCAAGTTCATCCTCGTGCTCCTCGCCCTCAGCGTGATCGGCAACATCGCCATCTCCATGTACTCGGTGGCTCTCAACCTGCAGATGCTGCTGCCCTTCCTCGCTCGGGTCCCCCGCTTCGCCTTCATCATCGTGACCATGGCCATCATGATCCCCTTCGCCATCAAGGCCGCCGAGCAGTGGGAGACGAGCCTGGAGAACTTTCTGGCCATCATCGGCTACTGGGCCGGCTGCTTCGATGCCGTCCTGATCGAGGAGCTTGTCGTCTTCCGCCGGATGGATTACTCGACGTACGATCACGCCATCTGGAACGTGGGCTACAGACTGCCGCTCGGGCTCGCGGCCATCGGCGCTTCGGTCCTCGCCTTCGGCCTTATCGTCCCGGGCATGGACGAGGCCTGGTACGTCGGCCCCATCGCCGAGACGACGGGGGATATCGGGTTCGAGGTGGCCTTTATCCTCACGGGGATATTGTATTTCCCCCTGCGATGGCTGGAGATCAAATGGCGCGGGCGCCTTTGAGGATCGCTCGGGCACTGTCGCTGTCGGCTCTTGATTGGAAACTGCCGGTCGAAGTCGGATGCGTTGAGACGATGGGGGCTGGAAGTTGGCGGAACGCCTATGCGGACATTCCTCACTAGCGCAGCTTGAATGATGTGATAATTTATCCTACTGAAATAGCGGCCGTGGTGCCCGCAGCACCCGTAGTGCGCTAAAGACGCCATGGCTGTCGGCTCCCCTTCGTTTACCTGTTGATCCTCCCGCATAGAACGACGTCTTCCCCGAGCTGGTGCCAGGAGACGCCGGTGAGCCTCGCGGCTGCCGCCGGGTGGCCATCGGCGCCGTACGGACGTTCCGGCGACACGACCACGCCCCCCCGGCCCAGCCACGTCGGGGCGATGGTGACGACGACGGAGTCGACGAGATGGCTGTTCGCCGCATCGAGCAGGGAGTTGATTATCTGGCCACCTCCCTCGATCATGATGCTCTGGAGCCCCTGCTCCGCGACGACCCGCAGGATGTCCTCCCACCGGTAACGGCCGCCGCCGCCGCTGCCTCGAGCGTCGCCATGGCCACCCGTCGTGGGCGAAGGCAGGTCGAGGAAGAGGAACTTTCCGCCGCAGCTCTCGAGCAGCTCCCTCTTGGCGGCAGGCAAGTCCCGCACGGCCGTGACGACGAAGGGCGCCAGGCCCCGGCCCTGGCGCGCGAGCCGCAGCACTTTGCTGTCGGCCGAGAGCTGCCAGCGGTCGTGGGGGTCGATCACGATGGGCCGCGGCTGGCCCCCGGGCGAGGGCACGCCGGCCATGCGGCAGTTCAGGCCGGGGTCGTCCGCCACGGCGGTGCCGACGCCGATGCAGATGGCGTCGTGGCGGCTGCGCAGGAAATGCGTCATGGCCTTGGACTGCGGTCCGGACAGGGTGGTCCTCGTGCCCGGCGCGAGCGAAAGGGCCGAGTCCAGCGAGGTTGCGAACGTGAGCGTCACGAAGGGGCGGATTTGGCCGCGCCCATCGCTCGTGGTAGGCGGAAGGGCCGTCTCCGGCCCGCCTCGAGGGGACGGACGTGGTAGGTACCGTCCGATCCTGGCCGCATCCTCGGGAGGGAAGTGAAGCAGGTCCGCCATTTCTCTCTCCCCCCCCCCCCAAAACTCCCGTGCGAGAAGGGAAGAGTAGTTGTGGGCCTAGCCAGCTGGATAATGAGAATCGCTGCCCGACCTACCCGATTGTTGTCGAGAGGGAGAAAGGTACGAAGAGCCGGCCTCGGTCAACAGCCTTCCTGGAGGGCCTCAAGCGGAAGACCGAGCCGAAACGATGATAGCAGCTTTAAGAATTGCACGGCGGAGAATGAAGGTAGAAGAAGGTAGAAGGAGGGCGTGGGGTTCGAATCCGCAGCGGTATATCGGAAAGATAAGTAAAAGGCAAGTGCGAGATGCCCGGTGCGTTGAGGCCTGAGCGGGCAGCTGTAAGCCACCTGGCAGCTCCCACGTGCCACCTCAGGCACTGAACCAAATATCACGGAAATCGGAGACTGAGCCGACGCGGTACCTCAATGGCGGCGCCGCAAGCAATGGAAGGGAACCTAGGGAAAAAGAGGAGGAAGCAAAGCGGCAGTCTAGTGGGAACGTTGGAGGGCTTTTCTTTCCTGTTATCGAAATATCGAAATGGGGAGACCGCCTGGTCCCCCTTTCCTGCTGAGGGCCGACCCCGTTTGCCGCCAAGCAGGTGCCGGCAGCGGTTCTCGGTGCCAGGCTTTACCTGTTGTGGTACAACAAGTCTCCGTGGCCCAGCGGACCCTTCCGTAGATTCCGAGCCCGTACGGATTACCTGTAGCAGCTTCGTTCCAGCGCTTTACGCTTCCCGGGTTTTATTATCACGGCCCATTCATCCCGCCAGTGAGGACTGCGAGACGGGAGCAAAGGGATCGGGCCATACGGATATGCAGGCGTACAGATACAACCAGGAAAGACGCCCGCATAGGGGCAGATCTCACGGCTGCGGCCCGGTAGATTTTAATTGGGCACGCAGCCTGCCTCGGGTTCCATGGAGCTAAGTGCGCTGCACGGCCTCTGGCTCTCCGATCTTCCGAAGGGGAAACTCGTGTTGCGCTCCGTATGTCCCATCTTCATTTTGCACGCCCGTACAAACAGAGACCATTGCCAAGTTTTAGCATCTCCATCTGGGCCCATCCAACTGGGAAGGTGGGCTGCCAAGAAGGGCTGCGCCACTCGCCCACGGCTTTACCACGCCTGTGAGTGTGGCGCTTCCCCGCGATCTGCGACGTGAACGGTTTGGCAATTAGTAACTCCACGTCTGCCCAGGAAGGGGGAATCCAACCCGTTTTCTTCCCATTCGACAACTCCTTTTGGTCTACCTTGACGTTTTCTGGTTGGCCTTCTCTCGCCGCGACTCCGGGACCGTCCCATCAATTCCTCTTCGCCTTGCCCGTCGTCTGCTCCGCTAGGCACCTTACCTACTCGCACCTCATCACAGCTTCTCCGTCATCCGCGCCCGCGTCCGTCAGCTGCCGACGCTGAGCCACGCGCGAACGAACACCAGCTGACAAAAGGCACACACGGCCTTGCTTGAGCGCACCGCCGGCTGTCAGATTCCCGACCATACCTGCCCCAGGAACCCTGGTCTAAGACGGAGCTTATCGACGGAGCTCCCGGGGCCTCTCCCTCTTCTCGGCTCGATCCTTCAACTTATCCCTTCCCTCGTCATCACCGCCGGATCCTTCTTTTCTCCCTCTTCTAGAGTCCTTTCACCACCTCTCCCTTTCCATTTCGCTCCTCCTCTCACTCCTCCTCAACAAGCTAAATAGCGCTTCGCTTCGCTTCCCCCCTCTTCCCTCCAACCGACCTACCTCGCTTCCGGCTTCCACACCTGCAAAGGGACCCCACTCAGGAAAATGGTCAACAAGTTCGACGAAGAGCAACCCCCGCCGGCCTACTCCGGCGGCGGACCGCAGGCGCCCCCGGCGGCGTACCATGGGGAAGCAGGCGGCCCTCAAGGCTTCTACAACAACAACAACAACAACAACAACAACGGCTACTACCCTCCCCAGCACGGCCAGCAGCAGTACCAGCAGCAGCCGTATGACGGCGGCTACTACCAACCCGGCCCGCAAATGGGCTACTATCAACAGCCGCAGCAGTACCCGGGCCAGGGGGGCTACGGCCCCTACGGACAGGCGCCCCCGCCGGGTGCGTACTACCCGCAGCAGCAGCAGGGCGGCTACTACTACGACGACCGCCGCGGGGGAGGATCCGGCGTGGGCTGTCTCGAGGCCCTGCTGGCGTCGCTGGCGTGCTGCTGCTGCTTGGATCTGCTATTCTAAGCTCCTCCTCGCCGTCGAGCGCGGTGACCCCCTGAGAGAGACCGCGTCGGCCGGACAGTCGCGTGCAAGGCAGGGTGAAGGGCCGCGCGCGAAATGCCTACGATGCGGTGAGCCGACTGGGTTAAGGGGGCGCACTAAGCCAGTACGCACACATTCATCAACCCACCCCAGGGGCGCCGCCAGGGAGGAAGGGAGCTTTCTTATGGAAGATCGAATTATCCAAAGGTCAACCGAAAAGGCGAGGGAGAGGACAAATAGGGGACACAAGGCGCAGCATCATTCTGCCTCGCGCAAATCACCCGGCGTTTTACGGTCTTTCTTTTGTTGTTGTGGCCTGTCTATCCCTGCTAAGGTCGGTCGGTTTCGGTTCGGGTTGGTTGGTTGCAGGTTGGTTGGTTGCAGGTTGGTTGGTTGTAGGTTGGCTGGTTGTAGGTTGGCTGGATGGTTGGTCGAACCCGTCCGAGACGTTGTCCCCCTCCTTCCCCTTTTGTCTCACTACCACATAATGCTGTTCCATTCTAGGCCCCAGAGGCTTCTTTTGAGCCATGTAGTACTTTTAGTGTCAAGTTGAGTTTGGATAGTACCTATGTAAATGCCAACCTGCTCTAGAGCCGTCTTATCATATTACCAAGGTATCCTAGGTATCTTCAGATACGTTCGATGCGCACTAGATCCTCCCGGCTCAGGTACCTATGGGTGCGTACAGTTACCTCTATAGCACTAATCTGTCTCCTTGCTCGAGAAGCCCCTTGCTGCTATCAGTCTGGCCACCCTAACATCTCTCGAACACGCGATACAGGCCCTTGAGGTCCGCAACCTCGAGAATGCTGTCCTTCCTGAGCGAGTGCGTTCCTACCAGCCGAGCCTTGAAGGCAGGGAAGAAAATGTGCTCGACAACCCACCGGACGTGAGCACGACGGGCCCCGATCAGCTCGGTATCTTTGTCCTCTCCCGCGTCCCCTTCCCCGCTCTCTCTCTCCTTGCCCTTTTCCTCTTGACCCCCACCCTCGCTACCCTCGGGGCCGCCGCCGCTAGTGCCGCTGCCGCTGGTACTGCTGCTACTGAGCGGTGCGACTGGCAACTGTTCGGGAACATAGAAGGCAGCGAGTTCGCGCAGGAATGAGTCATAACAGGGCTTCTCTTCCACCCAATTGACGTGGGGACCTAGTCGGAGCAGGAAACGGGGCAGCTTAGCCATCGCGGGCATGTATCCCTTCACCAACATGGGGATGCTCCTCAGCTCCGCGGCAGGGGTGATCTCAAGGGCGAAGTACTCGAGGAGTAACTCGCGGCGCTCGATGAGCTGCGCCGCCACGGCCGCCACGACGTCGTCCAGCTTGACGCCGTTGTCGACCCCTTCCTCTTCTTCCGGAAGTTCGTGCCGGGCTGCGATGCGCAGCAGCTCCATGAGGTCCAGGGGTGGGCTGAAGCGAATGGCACCGAAGTTGCTAAAGTCCGTCAGGCCGACTTGGTACAGGTACTCGCAGCAGACGCGGCCGTAATCGACGAGATAGAGCTTCACGCCGGCCTGGATGGCGGCCAGGCGCCGCCGCTCATCGACAATGCCTACAAAGGTGTGACTGGAGAAGATCTTCGTGAGCTCGTCGTGCATGTCGTCACGCACGGCCGCCCGCAACTGCACGACGGCGCTCAGTCGACAGCTGGCGGGTGCCTTGTCCACGACTTCGTACTCGATCTCCGTTCCCGGGGGCTGAGCACCACCAGCGGGCGCCCCGATTCTCCCACGCGATCCTAGAGAGGAAGAGGCTGCTACTGCTCCCGGCGTTGTGCCACGTAGGGCGGGTGTCGCGGGAGCGAACATGCTCGTGATCTTGCGGAGGTTTGTATCCGTCCGCACCAGATTGTTCTCATACGGCCGTGCCGGCGTCCTTCTGGCTGCCTTCGCGCCCGAGCCGTCCTGCAGGGAAGCCGCTGCGCCACCCCCAGGGAGCAGCAGGCTCTGGGCTGTAAAGGTGCGGCTCGTGTCTACAGCGGCCAGCTTGGTGCGGAGATGCTCGCAGATGGCCTGGATGGTTTCATCCTCGTTCAAGAAGTTCACCTCCCGCTTTGTGGGATGGACATTGACGTCGACGCGCTGGGGGTCGATTTGGAGGCTGAGGTACACAAAGGGGTGGCCGTTCTTGGGGAGGAAGGCGGCGTACATCTGCTCAATGGCCTTCTTGATATTGCTTGATTCCACACACCGGTGGTTGATGAACAGGAGGAAGGTCGTCTTCTTGATGTGGTAGTTTGCGTTGGTGGCCCAGCCGTTGGCCTCGAAGCCCCAGCGGGCCTCGGCCGTGCTAAACTCGATCAGCTCGTTGGCGACGCCGCCGCCGTAAATCTGCCGGATGCGGTCCAGCGTCGTAGCGTCGACGGGGACAGATACGCTAGCGGACGATTCACCGTGCTTCTTGCAGGAAAAGGCTACGTGACGGCAGTGGATGGCGTAACGCCCGACCATGTCGATGATCTTGTTGTAGTCTTCCGAGGCCGAACGGAAGGCGCGGCGCCTCGTGGGCACATTGTAGAACAGGTCCTCAACGGCGATCTGCGTCCCCTGCCTACCGGCTGTAGGCTTCGGTTCAGCGCTCTGGCCGGGCTTCGCCGGGACGAGCCTACCAGCGTCGTAGTGGGCGCGCCAGGCGCATTCGGAGCTCTTCGTCTTGGTGGTGACTGTCAGATGGGCAATGTGACTGATGCTCGCCAGCGCCTCGCCCCGGAAGCCGTAGGTTGCTATGGAGTCCAGATCTTCAAACTTCTGCAGCTTAGACGTGGTGAACCGCTCGCATAGGATGGGCAGGTCCTCTTTCTATCGTAAACAGTTTCAGCGGGCATGTTTCACGCCGAGAGAGGCGGCCAGACACCAGCAAGACCACTGGCTGCGCAGCTGTGCAGGTGGGAAGCTGCACAGCGGATGCAACCCGCCAGGAAGAGGGTCGCCTACCTCTATCCCGCAGCCGTTATCCGCGATCTGGAGGAGTTTGAGGCCACCCTCCTTCACCAAGACCTCCAGCGAGGTCGATCCGGCATCAACGGCGTTTTCGATCAGCTCCTTGAGGGCGTGCACCGGCGCGACGATGATCTCGCCCGCGGCAATCTTGTTCACAACATCCGGGTCCAGAGCCTGCGCGTGTGCGTCAGTACATACCTAGCTGCGACACTTTCTCGGGGGGTGGCACGGTTGCTAAAACAGTGAGGCGGAGGTGCAGTGGGTGTAGGTTAGGCAAAGGCAGGCAGTCGGGCAGGCAGTCAGTCAGGCAGGCAGGCAGGTAGGCAGGCAGGCAGGCAGGCAGGCAGGCAGGCAGGCAGGCGGCATACTCGGATACGGCGAGGCCCACGGGGCGCGTCCGGCTCGTCAGCCTTCCTCTTAGTACCCCGCGGGAGATCGAGATCCATCGCGTCCGCCATAGCGGCAGGGCGCCCCGAAACGGGGAGCGCGAAACGGAAGCGCGAAACGGGAGCGAAGGCCCGCTGGGCGGCGGTCGAGCAGGCGGGTGGACAGAGAGTAAACAAACACCGCTGCGATGACACAGCTGCAAATGAGAGGAAGCGCCGTAACCGGCGACCTGCGATCCGCGAATCGTGAATTTGTGAATCGTGCACTACGACCCGTGAATCACGACCCGCGAACCGACGGTGTTTCCAGCCAGAACGCTGTTGAAGGCGCAGCCTCGCCCTTCGCCCTCGGTCGGGCTGGTTCGTCTGATGGGGGTGGCGCAAGAAGAGGCAGCCAGCACAAGAAGTCTGTGCAAATGTTTCACTGCGATAAACTTGAGATCCATGGAGGTGGGCGCGTCGCTCGGTCGGTCGGTCCTCATCCTTTCGCCCGATTTTTTTGGGCAGTGTTGGTTGGCGGGCGAACTCCCCTGCGAGGGCCTGCGCAATTGCAACGAGGCCCGGGGCAGGGACGCCTCGGGGCCAAAGAGGCAGGCGCGAGCGACAGGGGTTTCACCGCAGGCCGAAAACAGCTGACCAGGTGCCAGCAGCTTCCAGCGCGCCAGGCCACATCACGTGCCTCAACAAGGGGCGAGTCTTGGAGCACGAGTGGGCCGGGACGCCTTCAATCTGACAAACCTTCCCGGCCAACAACCAACAGCTCGAGGCTTTCTCCTCCCCCTTTTTCCACCACCCTCCTTATGAGGCCAGCCGGCAGGCACGGGGGCAGCAATTCATGTGTGGCGAGGCCATGGTGCCTAAATTCTGCCTTATACCGACGACGACGAGAACGAGAGTCTTCTCCGTAGGATTGTGGATGCTCGGTCTGTTTTTGTGTGCTCCGATGCAGATGCAAACTCCCTCCCCCCCCCCCCGCCGGAAGGGCGTTGGAAGCCCCATGCCCGGCCACGTCCGAGAGCCGAAAGGGGAAATTGTTACGGGGTGACTTGGGCCTTCTAGCCAGATCCCACCGGTTTTGCCGCCGTAGGGGTGTCCCGCGCAAACAGGCTTCGGGCGACAGCGGCCGAATCTCAGCTATTTTTGCTTAGCGAAGCGGCCTCCGGTGCGGCACGCGCACTCTACCTCTTTTTCAGCTTGGGGAGAAGGGCGCAGCGCAGCCCTCCTCCAGCCTCAACCTTGGGCGTTCTGCACTCAAGCGAGGCCACCTCCACGCTCTCGCCTTCGTGGC
Source organism: Barbatosphaeria neglecta (assembly GCA_022813145.1). Classification (NCBI taxonomy): domain Eukaryota; kingdom Fungi; phylum Ascomycota; class Sordariomycetes; order Barbatosphaeriales; family Barbatosphaeriaceae; genus Barbatosphaeria; species Barbatosphaeria neglecta. The sequence continues at coordinate 13,376 of JAKLNC010000341.1, read as the reverse complement.
TGCAGGGCAGGGGAGTGATGATGGGATTCACGGATGGGACGTGGGTTAACCCATATTTTAGGAAGTACCATTCGGCCGATTCTCGATTTGGAGCCGGTACGGCAGGGCGCTGGGCCACCTCGGCCTCGCTTCGCTGTTTTTGGGGGCCGCGCCATCTTGGGAAGTCAAGTCACTATTGCTTTACACAGTACACGGTACGGCCAGTACCCAGCGTAGCTACGAGCAAGAAAATAGAGTATATGCTACACTCTATCACGGTGCCGCTCTACCTATGTACATTTAATCGGGTTCGTTAGCGCGCCAGTTCCCTCCCGATTTCCATCCATTCTTTCTTCCCAACTCAGAAAATCTTTGCGCGAGGGCCACCGCCCCCCCGGGAGCTCGGCCACCCGGGCACAGCCTACGGTCAAGATAGGTATCAACCAGGCGGGCATTTTCTCCCGGGAAAAAAAAAAGAAAGAAAGAGAAAGAAAAAGAAAGCAGAAGCAAAAGCCAGGAGAGGGGCGCGCGCTCCGGCTCCGGTTCTTGGCGGGTCATGGCCCATTCCACTTCTGAACTCCGCCCTCACGGAGCACTGCCAAATGACAAGGGACTGTTAGGCTGGGCTACACGCCTCGGAACTTTGATGCCTTCGACTTCGGGCCTATGTGGCCTCACTTCGGATGTCAAGCCGGTCTTGGCGAGGCTTACAAAACATACATGTACACAGCCGTTGACGCCTAGACTTGTGACTTGTCTTCGTGGTTAGGTGCCGAAGGCACCATCACTCCCTGGGTACCGCCATAAACACACGCCCCCGTACCCTTTTCAACAACCTCGCCCCGTCAGCGCCTCCCCGTCCTCGTGAACTGGGGGATCTAGCCCCCCTAGGCAGATCTTATCACACGCTGATAGCACGGACGATATAGCCCCGGGAAGGCTAGGGTTGGAAACAAAGAGGGAAAAAAAGAGGGGGAAAAAAAGGGAACATCTCTGCCTGTGATGGCTGTGCCGCTCCGCATGGTACCCTCGTGTAAGTGCAGTGAAATCGAGGCAGATGAACACCCCCCCTCTAGAAAACCAACCCCCAAAACCCAAAACAAGGGTTCGCCGTCACGGACGACTTTTTCTTCCCTCCCTCTGCCTCCTCCGCCACTTGGGCGGAAAAATAAAAGTTTCTGCTCGTGCCAGACGCCCGCGGTTCAACCTGGCCAGCCCGGTCTATTGGCTATCCACGATGCTGACGATATGGATACGAGGGCGCCAAAACTGACAGCTCAGTTTCGGACGTGGGTACACAGGTGCGCAGGACCTATTTGCAACGTACTTTCTGCGTACTCCCTTCCATGGGGAGGAACATCGGATCCTCCACCGCTGCAGTAGATAGTACGTCAAGCACCTCGCTCCGTTCTTCTAGGGCCTGCCCCCTTCCCCACCACACACTATCTAGCGAGGCTGGACTAGTAAGGAGGCGCAACCGGCATGTGTCAAGTGGTGCCGCCTCGATATGCTTGTCTGGTCTACATCCTATCATCCCCCTCGACCCCCTTCTCCTCCTCCGCACGTACCCACGTCGTGTATTGGATCATCCATGCCCTACTTCATCTATCTACCTGGCTGGGCCTAGGCGTCTCGGCAGGCTCAAAGGCGTCGCTCGACCCGGATCCACCCCGTCCGTCGATAGGGCGGGCGTGCGGCTGGCTTCTCACACACCACCACCATTACCACTGCTACTGCCACCCGTCCTCCTCCTCAGGATTCACGCGTCCGGTCCGTGCGCACCCGTCCGAGGGCGCCTGGGTACCCGACGTACCGTCACGTCACATTCTATCTCCCATCTCTAGGACTGCCTACCTACTGGTACCTAGCTTAGGTACCGATTCACATCCAGTTCCCGCTTTAAAGGCCACAAGAGTTAGCAAAATAGTAAATATATGTCGAGCCACTTGGCCTACTTTTCGCTGGACCAACACAAGAAAACCAAAAAAAAGAAAAAACTACATTCGTCGTCCTTTAGCTTTCCGATTCTCCCTCGTCCTCCGCTACGTACCTATCTACCTATTTAGGGGGGGTGATCTTTCGTAACTCTCTGTTCTTACTCTCCCCATACTCTCCTTACCAACAACACCAGAGATCAGGAGCCTACCTCGTTTGTCGTTTGTCGCTATTGTCGACGTCAAGTTAAGCTCGATACCTACGCTACCCTATCCGATGCCTCGACGACGGATGGAAAAGGCCAAGGCGGAGGGAAGGAGTGTTTCGACCGAGGCCGACGAGGATCAGTTCATCATGCCGAGGTAGGTCGTCGCGCTGTTCCTCTCCCTCTCCCTCTCCCTCTCCCCCTCTCTATTTCTCTCCCCCTCTCTAAACCTCTCCTCTCTCTTCCTCTCTCTCTTCCCCTCTCTAAACCTCTCCTCTCTCTTCCTCTCTCTCTTCCCCTCTCTAACCCTCTCCTCTCTCTTCCTCTCTCTCTTCCTCTCTCCCCTCCTCTCTCTCGCGCTCGCTCGCTCTCTTCCCATACTAACTGGTCCACCAACCACCCGCCAAGGCCCACGAACGAGCGGGCCGGCAGTCGTGGTCTCGAAGAATCCGGCTCCCCCGGCTCTTCGAGCCTGACGACGCCCAGGGCATCGGCATTGGCCCAGGGCCTCGCCCTCGACTCCGAGCTCCTGCTCGGGCTGCCCGACCCGCTGGCCCCCCGGCCGCGCGGCACCAAGAGGGTCCGCTCGCTCGACGACGTGCTGCGGGACACCACCCAGCCGGCCGAGGACGACGTCTTGCGCGAGCTGGAGACCCTCCAGGCGCGATCGCGCCCGCACCTTGCCCCCGCGGCATCGGCATCGGCATCAGCATCGGCATCGGCATCGGCAGCGGAGACGGAGACGGAGGCGGTGGCGGTCGCAGGCCCCAGCCGGAGGAGACGCGGCCCGAGCGGGAGCCAGTATCCCGACGCCGACTCGACCCCGGGCGAGAGTCGAGCCCTGGGGAGGGAGATGATGAATATGAGCCTGCAGGACGCGCGGGTCGCCGGGCTCGGCTATCTTCCTTCTTCCTCCTCCTTGCCCTACCCTCCAGAGGACGCCTACCAGGGATGGCAGCAGCAGCAGCGGCAGCAGCAGCAGTATTACCAGCAACATCAGTATCACCAGCAACAGCAGTATCACCAGCTGCAGCAGGGCGGGAGTGCCGACGTGCCCGGAGACGAGCAGAGCCCCAACAAGAAGAGGAAGAGGGAGAAGGGGAAGGGGAAGTGAGCGGACGGCCACACCAAGGGGCGGGTCAGCCAGAGCCAGACCACGATCGCAACCCCGTCTGGCCCGGCCCGGCCTGGCCTGGCATGGCGTGAGCATGAGCAAGACATGACCTTGCATCCAAGCGCGGGCTCAACGTCCCTTGACTGCCTTCGCATCTCGCATCCCTCTAGCCAGGTGAACAGCCAATCAGGACGTCGTTTCGTTTTTCCTTACGTTTTGATCCGGCCCATCCTTTTCTCTCGTTCTTCATTCGAGGCTGTCTGTCTTTTCTTTTCTCTTTTCTTTCTCTTTTCTTGGGATTTTCTTGGGATTTTCTTGGGATTTTCTTTTTGAATTGCCCTCTCTCCGTTATGGTTAGCATCGGTACGTACCTGGGTACTATCGTCGGCCGGTGGGGGGGACAGACCCCAAGATCAGGGCCGACGATTTGACGTCGCATCATTTGTACAGACTGCAGCACTGGCGTGGTATTCAGGGCGACTTGAAGTACCGTCGTGAGGTGGAGGAATCCTGTCTTCTGCATGTTAGGGCCTACTTGCGTTTTTGTTCGCTGCTGTTTTAGACTCGCGCTTCTTGTCAGTCGCAATGGCTGGTGTAGAAATAGTCGCACTCGCACCGCACCTTGTCCGTTTGTCTAGGTCTAGTAGAAGATCGTCGTGACCCTCCATGTCCTCGCTCGCCGACTTGCACAGCATAAAAGAGACAAAAACCCAAGGCCCCCCGCCTGCTTCAGCTGCAGCCAAGACAAAGACGGCGGGCAGCCGGCGGCGAGCCGTCGAATCGAGAAGGCATGCGGGCCCCCTTATTTAGTGCCTCAATATCGGAGGGCCAGCAAGCGCTAAGGCAAGGTACGGCTCGCGTTAGTCGGCGAGTGGGTTGCGCTGCGGGCGCCACAGGGCCGCCATGTGGTCCAAGCTGGGCCGGAAGATGGGATGGACTGGAGTGGGAGGGAATGGGATAATATTGGAGCTCGGAGAATTTCCCCGCAGCCACCGGCGGAATGGAGGATGGACTGCATTAAGCTTCATCCAGTAGGTTGGAGAGATCCACGGGCCTCGGTGTCGGATGGATGGTGGACGGTGGGTGAAAATTGAGCAATTGGAGATACATACAGCATGTATGTCGTAGAGTGCTGATCGGCAGATCTCCCCAGGCACAACAACCTACTTTATTGGCTTACCTGGCCCGTTCGGCTTCTCCAGCTCAGGAGGGATAGAATCAGGTTAGGCGGCGGTACATATTCTGAGCACGGCCACCTCCCCCTTCCCTTGTGCTTCCCCTCTCCCCCTCTCTCAATGCGACTGCTCCCCGAGCTCTAGGGGGAAACAGCTGTAGTACAGGCAGGACGGCGATCACCTGAACAAGCCACCGCCCTGAGCGAGATGAACCACCGCCAATGACGCGCGCGGGGAGCAGACGCAAATACCTACTTCGATACAGAACTTACAGACGAAAGGAGGGATTGTGGGCGAGCAGCCCTGGCCCGGCCCAGCACATCCAGTTGCCTATCCGCCCAGCCATCTTCATTTTTTCGGTACCCCCTCCCCGCCCGTTCTGTCTTTTCTTCCCTTGTTCTACGTCTTCCCTCCCCGGGAATGACCTCCTCTGGCCATCCCCCCTCTCCTTTGCTCCCCTGACGAACAACTTCACATGGACGTTTTTTTTGCATAGGCACGTGTCTTATAACGGGCCTACATAGCAGGTGCTTACATGCACTAATCCTAGGTAAGCACGGACAACCTCAGTCCTCACTAACAGAGGTAGCGAGAGATTGGAAGAAAACGGGAAATCAAGAACGAGCGCGCGCTGATATATAAGCTAGATGCCAGACAAGCCACAAACCCGGCCCATAAAACCCAATAAAGTCAAGTAGGTAAGGTAGATACAGGTACCTACACCTATACAAATATGCTCGCTCCACCATTCCTTTCCCCGACCTGCCCTTGACCTGACGTCTCCTTTGAGCGTCTTCCCTATCCCTCCCTCCCTTGCAGACCAGCGAAAGCACGTCTGTTCCCACCCGCGCCGAAACAACAGCATGCCAGCGCTATTAAACTACATATGTACCTAAGATAGTAAGTAATGATCTCTCGAGTATTCCCCCCTCTCCCGCTTTCACGTATATCGTTTCCCAGAGGTGTCTACGTACCTATGAGGTAGGTAGGCACCTGCTCGCAGAGGTCGCGGATAGAGAGGACAGGGAGAGAGAAGGAGGGGGGAGAGGGGGGGGGGGGGAGTAAAGGCGAATAGGGGAAGACGAAAAAAAGAGAAAGAGAATAGCGAACCGATCCACCGGCCCACCCATCCATCCATGCATGATACATGAGCTTTTATTCCAACCCCACTCCTTGCTCCCTCCATGTCCAGCTGACGACATATATATGACCGAAGAACAAAGACCAGAGATGAGAAGAAAGGGAAAAGAGTTACGTCCACCTTCAGCCGAGGAAGAAAAGCCGCCATGCCATTCATGATGCCACCATGCCTGCCACGCCGCCACGCCACGCCATGCCGTGCTGCCCGCTACCCTGGGAAATGCGTCTTCCATCTTTGTATCGTATCCTACACGCTTCGACTCCGAACGATAACGACAACGACAGAAATCCGGCATATTTTCCGTCCCTATTCTGCCCTGCTCCTCTTTTCGCCCGCTTTTTCCCTAGATCTGCCTTCTCTCATCCACTTATATACCGAAAAAAAAAAGGATGGAAAAAGAGGTGGTTCACCGCTCCATTGGGGCCGGGGTTGATGCCTTAGGTGCTGGAATGACCCTGAATTATCGTCCACAGTTCAGTACCGGAATGTGTCTGACACTCATCTAGGCGGCCTCCTTGAAGGCTCTGGCTTGTCAATGAGTCCTCCGATATCGACTCGCGACTTATCATCCCGCTGCCCGGTGGGGTCGGGGATGGCTTGACCCCTCTCCGGGTGCCCTCGGATAGGGGGCAAGAGGGGACCCCGCGTTACAGGGGCCATCTCGCTTCGAGGGACCTGGTACGTCAAGGGCCCGGCTGGGTAGTCAGGTCGACTCGGCGAGGCCGCGTATGACGACGGCAACCCCGGACTCAGGCCGGACATGATCGCGCCGGGTGCGGTAGGCGGCCGCGGGCCGTATCCCCCCGTCTCGCTTCCCATATGAGGTCGCCTAGTGTCGAAAGTTGCCGAGACGGGCGTTGGCTGTGAATATGGTTGGTGGTGGTGGTGTTGTGGTTGATGATGTTGCTGGTGATGCTGCTGTTGTGGTTGCTGCATTGGCTGGTACGCATATGGCATCTCTCGGGCATCCCGGGAGTGAGGCGAAGGGGTCGGGTAGCTGGGCGGGCGGACGGTCACGTTGAGCAGCAAAACGACAAAGGGGATGGAGCCCTGCTTCGCGAGGCCCAGGCGGACCGGGTAGTTCCTTGGCTGTCCGTCTTGGGCGGTGAAGGCCAGGAAGTCTTGCCTGTCCAGGGAGAATCTTGCGATCTCCTCGCGGCTGAACCCGAGGCTCTGCATGACTCGGTCCTCTTCCTCCTTGTCGTAGATAGGGGGTAGGTATTGGGGTTCCCTCCGCGCCTGTTCGTCCTGCATCTGCCGCCGATAGGCTTCGACCTTCTCACGGTCTACCGGCGCGGCTACGTCGGCGAGCTTGAAGCCATTGACGCCCGGCCTGCCGATGGCATCCGCAAAAGTGCTGGAGGCCTTGGCAATCTCAAAGCCCATGGTCAAGAAGGCTGCAGGCTCGGGCATACGTTCAGGGGTGCGTGTCGAGATCGATAGGGGGGCAGGGTATATGTTGGCGTCAGCGGCAGAGGCGCGTTCAATGAACCTTGGGGTCATGGGATCAGCAGGTTGATGGGACTTGAGAACCCGGTAGGATTGGGTTCTTCGGATCGAGTCGTCGTACCCTGAACCCATAGCGGGAGAAGGACCATGAAGCGACAGAGGCCTCCTGCTCGGCCCTTCGGCCCCATGACCCCCTCTGCCAGGAATGTCATACCTCAGATCCCTGCTGTCTTCGCGAAGGCGTGGGCGGCCGCGCTTCTTATGCTGGACATCGATGCAAGAGTCTTCCTTGCCGTTACTCATGCATCTCGAACACGGCCGTTGGGCTATAAGCAGATCGTGTTAGCTCCTTGCTCCAAACCAGATGCACAGGCCCGAACCCCCAACCTCCTCCCCCTTTTTCTTTTCTGCCATCACCCCGGAAGGCACTGCCTCGAAAGCGCGCTTCATTCCGAGCACATGGCCTTTTCCATATGCAGCCGACTTCCTCGGTTGTCGATGAAGGCTCGAGCTCAGTGCTGGGTGGTGAGATATATTTCCAAGCGATCCGCATGCGGAGCCTTGTCAGCGCTTGCTGCTTATCGAGGCTCTCGGGCCCCCCACTCCTCTTTCCTATGTCGTTGTTTAATGTTGATATTGTGCCTGAACCATCCACAAGAACGGTATCCCCATTTATCGTTACCAAGGCCGTCGCCACCGCCGTCGACATCGTCGTCACGATCACCAACAACCACGCCTCTATCTGCCTGCCCAACGCGATGTACCGGGCCGACCAGCCGTTAGAAGGCCAAGAGCCACAGCAACTAGCTGGACACCCGACCCGCGACGGTCCCCAGGAGGCCCGCTTGGGCCCATGGAACGGGTAAATCTGGGACTCGCTTGAGCACCCGCTACCGATTGCCGCACCTTCTGGGACTGCCAGCCGGAACAAGAGTTGGGGGGGGGCTTGCTAATCGGGGTTCCGTCTCAGGGCAGCGGCTCGAGTCCGCCAGACCCCGTCGTGTCGCACGCCTTGTGCCTCCCATAGTTCATGCCGCGCCTAAAGAGGCCTGGAAGTGCGTGACGACGGGTGATACCAACAAGAAACCAGCAACCAGAGCCGGCTCGGCTCCGAACGACACCCGGCGTGCTCGTCTAATTATAACTCGCTTAGAAGGGGACGAAAAAACCGGTCGGTACGTACCGTCGCATCTGCAAATCATCAGCCTACGTCCGATCGCCGGACCTTGATGGAGGGGCAGAGGAGCGAAGAGCCGAGGGGGCCCCGGAGAGGGAGGGGAGAGGAAGAAGGCCAAAGGGGCCAAGGGGAAAAAAAAAGAAAATATTACCTGAGATGAGCTTTTTTGCAGGGGACACAGGCGGAGGCCACATGCCCCTTGGTCTTCCTCTGACGGTTGGGAGAGGTATAGGGGGCACTTTCTTGCATCGGCGGCGCCGGGCCTGGTGGCCGGGGAGATACCGGATAAGCTTGCGGCAGGGGACCCGAGCCGGGCAGCGGGAGGTATGGGTACTGCTGCGGTAGAGAGCCCAGGTGCGGCGGCGGATAGGAGAGGGTCCTGCTGGGAGGAAGCGGATCCTCCGGGCGAGAAAACGGCGGGTATGGCAGCCTCTCCGGGGGCTCGGTCGGGAAGGCTCTCGGCAGCACCGGCACCCCCGGCTGCTGTAATCTGATGTCGGCCTGGGGGGCGGCGGTGGTTGAGACTCCGCGGTAGACATCCTGGCTAGCTGACTGATAGCCTCCCTGGCTCCGAGCACCGGCGGCCTCTTGTGTCGGTTTGGGCGGGAGCGGTGGAGACCCTGACATGGGCGGAGAAGGGTAGTCCCTCGACCGGGCAGCAGCACTTTCTGACTCTGCTCTGGCCCACGTCAGGTCGAGAGAGAACCGCGCCAGATCTAATACTCCCCGGCGCTGGCCGAGTGAGACGTTGGGCTTGTCGCGGCGACGGCTGAAGGATTGCATCGATCTGAGCCTGCCAGGCTTTTTTTTTCTTCAGCGGAGGGGTAGAGAGCTTCGACGCCGTCTACCACACGTCGAGCCTACCGAGGGCGGCAAGGCTCTCGCAGCTCTCGCAACTTTCGCCGAGAGAGAAGTACGACCGATCCTGGCAAATCTGGCTCTAGCGGTTGCAGCCCACATGCCCCTCGACTAGGACTTCGCTTCAGGAGGAGCCGGCGGCGTGGGAAGTTAGTCAGGTTGTCCTTCGGTTTACTCGACTCGCGCAGGACGACGGAGGGGCAGCGCTTCTCGATCGGTGGGGCTGGGCTCCGTTAAACAGCGGGGGGAGAAGGGGGGGTAAAGGCCAAAGACTGCAGCCAGGGGCGCCGGAGGAAGGCGAGAGGGCGGCGGAGAGAGGGAGAAAGAGGAAGGAGAGTCTGGCGGATGTCTGGCGGACGTCTGGTGGACGAGGGCTGTTGCTGGGTGGGCGACTTGGCGGGGTTAGAGAGAGTCCGGGGCTGGTGGACAGGACTGGTCGAGAAGCGTCCGTCTTCGCCGTTTTCAACGTTGCAGGCGATGCGCCGGGAGCGTAGCGTCAGGACCGGAGCGAGCGACGCAGCCACACACGACGCGGCAGCAGGTCTGACGAGATGCTGCGCCGTAATACTCGTTCAGCGAGTCCTGGGTAGCTAGTAATACTGCATGCCGTTGTGTCCGCGGTCGTTGGAGGATAGTGGGGAGCTGCAGCAGGGCTTGCACAAGGCTCATAGGACCTCATATGTGGAGGAACAGGTGGCGATCCAAGACAGTGTCTGACGGGACCGGGTGACGCTCTTCTTGTGCCCTCTCTCTCTCTCTCTCTCTCTCTCTCTCTCTCTCTCTCTCTCTCTCTCTCTCTCTCTCTCTCTCTCTATCTCTCTATCTCTGGGCGGACGAGATGTCGAGAGAGATGGGTCTGTATCTCAAAAAATATTTTGGTGTCAGTGTCTCACGGAGGTTGTGCCACTTAAGAGTCGAACGGGGTAATTGGGATGGGAACGGCGGCGGGAGGAGCAGGGGGGAGGGGGGTGTGCTGCAGGGTTGAAGTCGAGGGGAGTGCCAGGGTCAGGGAGCCCCCCCCCCCCGGCTAGCACACATGCACTGCTAATCTGCTAATCAGGGCCATGCCACACCCGCAGCCCTGCCCCTGCTGCCACTCCCTGCTGCCACTCAGCACAGAGCAGACCCGCCTGGGTCGGCCGGCGGAAAAGGCAGATGGCGACTTGCCCTAAAGAGGGATCCTCTATAACGATCTGGGGATCCTCCGCCAGGTATTGGGTGCCGTAGCAGTAGCACGCAGATGGGCCGGTCTCACGTTCGTCTATTATGGATCGCGCAAATTCTCCGCCGAGTTTCAAGGTCCGTGGGAGGAGCCTCGAGCAGCGAGGGCATGCAGCGAACGCAGTAAGACAGTTCCAGAGCAATTTTGTTCGGCAGCAGATGTGTGTCTCGCGTGTCGGAGGTCGGCAGCGGGCAGACGAGCAAGAACGGGGGAGGCGCTGGCTACACGCCCCGAACGGGGGGGCATTAACGGGGCAGAGGGTGAATAAGCCGGTTGGTCGGGAGGCATGCAGAAGGCAACGCAGACACATCGTAGGTACGCGTAGGTAGCAGTCAACAAGGAAAGATACCTCCCAGCGGGTAGGCGGTTGGGTAGCACCGGGGTCAGGGTGGTAGTGGTAATGGTAGCAGGGAGGCGAGTTAGAAGGGGGAAGGAGGAACAAGCGAGGTAGCAGACAGTAGCAGCAGCTATTTCACTTTCACCCGCCGCGGTTCTCTCGCTAGCTCGTTAGTGTTAGTGCAGTGCCGGCCGCCTCTGCGGCAAGACATTGCGCAACGACGACACACGCCCTCCGCTAGCGAAGCCCCGGGGCATCACCGGACCTATCTGTTCGGTTTCGGTAAAGGGCGAGTGCCTCGGCGCCATCTGCATAGTGCATATGTTCGTGTTGGGACACCTACCTCCTCTCCGGAGGAGGCCCGAGTTGAGCAGGGACCAAGCAGAAAAAACCCCTGTGTCCATGCGGAAATGAGTCTCGGACGAGAGTAGAAACGACGAGCAAAAGAGGAGAGGAGCAACGAGTGACGAGATGACCGGCCGGAGGAATGGCGGAGGGCAGGCGGGGGGGGAGCAGACGGGGATGGGATCCGCAAACCAGCCCGCCGGCCAGCCAGCAAGAGAAAGAAAAAAGCAGTACCCATCGCTCACAGCGAGATGGTGAGAGCGCACTCAGGGTGGGCCAGCGTGCTTCATGCGCCAGCGATGCGAGCGAGAGATCTCGGCTTGTCGCCCTGGAGGCAGGGGAGTGGGAGGGCCGGCAAGGGTAGGGCAAGGCATGATGAGGAGCGAGCCCCATATGTGGGGGAGCAGCAGCAGGCATGCGGGCCAGCAGACGATGGGCAGGGGAGGCGCACATCCATAGATCCCATGCATACACGCACGCACGCACGCACGCACGCACGCACGCGCGCGCGCGCGCCCGCACGGGGAGGGACGATGGATGATGGATGGCACGGGGAGCTTTGGCGAAGAGTCCCGACGCTGCCCGTCCGTCTGCACATGAGGAGCCGGGCTGAGGTCATGACGGGGGGAGGGACGGAGAGGCGAGGAAGCGCTCAGGTTAGTTTAGCTTAGGGTAGGGCCTCGGACACGCTGCGTACCTCGCAACTGGAGGTAGAGGGGGTCAGCCTGGCCTGAGTTCCTCATGACCTCTCTCCATGGGCTCTTAGCCTCCCCTGTCCACCTGAAGGTTGAATTGAGGGTGGTCTCCTGCTATACTTCAGCCCCGGCGCGACGGGACTGCAACGCCAGACAAGCGGGTAGACTTCGAGACGGGCTTGAATGCTGCAAGTTGAAGGGCCGTCTTCTGTGTGAGGCGTGGCTGTAACCTTAGCTTGGCTGAATGGCAGGACGCCCCGAACCACAAAATGCTGCGGATGGGAGGGTACAGCAGAAGCAGCGTCCCGGCCGTGCCTTCCCTCGGGGCTGGGGGCGGGTCGCCGCCGAGGTTGCGATGGAACCTGGCAGATACCAGCAGGACGGAACAGGTACTTTGGGGAGGCTGTTGCTCAGGTGGTCGCGAAGGTACCTACTTACTTAGGGTACCCTGTACCTCAGACTACCTACCTACCTCTTGCCCGCCGCAAATTACGCCTGGAGCTCACCGCACGCACCCACCGACGTCGACCACCCCCCTCCCCGGCACGCGGGCTGCCAAGGGATTCTTCCGTACCTGAGTCGGACAGCTACGTACGTGCTCGTACGCCGGCCGGCCTCGACCAACGAGGGAACAGAAGGCTAGTATTGGGTGCGTGTAGGATGCGTTACTGGGTTCTCTGGACGGGATAGGCCTTGAAGAAGAGGAGAAAATAAGAGCACGCGGGATGCCCGCTCAAACCTCGCGCGTTTGAGGGCAAGCGGTGTAGCGGGCTGCGCTGAAGCCAAAGCGGGGAAGAGCCTCCATCGCTTCGTGGTTCCAGCGCCCGCCATAAGGCGCTTAGCTGTTCAGAGACTGAGGTGCCTCGGTGATGAGTTTCCTCTTGGTATTGCTGCCCGTCGTCAGCCTCGGTCGCTCAGACCCCAGACCGTAAAATAACCCGCCGGCCATTGAGTCGGTAGATCGCTCGGTCGGCCGGTCCGCTCGCCTGCTGCTTCAATATAAGAATGAATGAACGAATAAACACGAAAACGAACTCGCGTTCGCTCGGTACTGATCATTGCCACCGAGGGCGGAACATCTCAGGGAAGATACATGTAGTAGGTACCTCTATGGAGCTTCGTTCAGGCCAAGCCAGCGTGGCCAAGTAGGTACCTCCGGCCATGGATGCCAGCCACTGAAGCTTGGGCCACAATCATCTCCAACTGCTGTACCGCGCTGCAGGCCCTAGGCCCCCGGCAAGCGAAACGCAGCACGGAGCACACTTAATTCTCCAAGTTGGCTGCGTGGGGCCAAGCATGATGTGTGTGGCAGGTTCTACAAGTCCAGAGGGCCACCCGCACATCCTCAACGCCTCCGGACCTGCCAGTGAAGGTGGCTTGCACCTCGCAACCGACGAACAGCGGGCGAAACGAGCCGTTCCTGCAGGGGGCTGGCTCGTGAGCCTGCCCGTCAAGACCTTCTGAAACCAGCTTTTGGATTATTTCGGGGGCACCATCCAATTTGCGCTAGGCTCTGGCGCAATCTACTCGATATTGCGCCAAAACACGATGACCTTTTCTCACAACGTAATCCGTAAGGGGTACCACCTCGCCTGCGCTGCCTTGGTGATGCGGCATCAGCCTGATTCGTGCCGGGCCTCGCTGACCGGCGATGACTGGCAATGGCTGGGGGGGGGGGGGGGGCGGGGGCCGCGGCCGCCGGGGCCTTTATTTTTATTTTATTTGTATTAAATTTCCTCACGCG
>JAKLNC010000340.1:0-30495 GCA_022813145.1 Barbatosphaeria neglecta | reverse complement strand
TGTGTGAACGGTCGCAAAACGGTGCCTGCACCCCACCTTCTGGTCCCAGGGGTCGGAACGCCCCCCCCCCCCCCCCCCAGCTGGACGGCAGACAAACGTGGAACCTGCCCTTCTTCGAGGACTCTTCCCCTCCCGTTCTCTAGTGTGCTGGAATCGCCAATACCGCCAAGATGTCGTTCAGCAATTGCAGGTTTTACGAGGGTGCGTGGGCCAACAGCAGTCCCAGCCGCTGCGTGCAATATAGCTGACGATGAGTCAACAGAAAAATACCCGGAGATCGACCAGTTCGTCATGGTCAACGTCCGGCAGGTACGTCGGCCGTTCGGCCCAGAGCCGGTGAATCGCGGGTCGGGGTTGCTAATATGGCACGTTCTGACGGGGGGGTTAGATCGCCGACATGGGCGCCTACGTCAAGCTGCTCGAGTACGACGATATCGACGGCATGATCCTCCTTTCCGAGCTGTCGAGACGGCGTATCCGCAGTATCCAGAAGCTCATCCGGGTCGGCCGCAACGAAGTCGTGGTCGTGCTCCGTGTGGACAAGGAGAAGGGCTACATCGATCTTTCGAAGCGCCGCGTGTCGCCCGAGGATATCAAGAAGTGCGAGGAGAAGTACAACAAGGGCAAGGTGGTCCACTCGATCATGCGCCACGTGGCGGAGAAGACCCTCACGCCCATCGAGAAGCTATACGAGACCATTGGGTGGCCCCTCAACAAAGGCTACGGCCACGCGCTCGACGCCTTCAAGCTTTCCATCACGTATGCTGCCTCGCCTCAGCCGGGAATCGGCGCGTCTGCGCAGGGCAACAGCTAACCAGACTCGTGTGCGATAGGAACCCGGAAGTGTGGGACGAGATCTCCTTCCCCACCCCCGTGGTCGAGGAGGAGCTGAAGTCGTACATCAGCAAGAGATTAACACCACAGCCGACCAAGGTCCGCGCCGACGTCGAGGTCACCTGCTTTGGCTACGCCGGCATCGAGGCTATCAAGACGGCCCTAAAGACGGCCGAGGCCGAGAACACCGACTCTAACAAGGTCAAGGTCCGGCTAGTATCGCCGCCATTATACGTCCTGACCAGCACGTGTCTGGATAAGAACACGGGTATTGCCCGGCTGGAGAAGGCCATCGTGGACGTCCGGACCAACATCGAGAGCGCCGGCGGCAGGCTGGTCGTCAAGATGGAGCCCAAGGCTGTGACGGAGAGCGACGACGCCGAGCTGCAGGCCCTCATGGAGAAGCGCGAGCGGGAGAACGCCGAGGTCAGCGGGGACGAGAGCGAGAGCGCGAGCGACGGCGAGCTCCCCGAGATCCTGTAAACGGCCAGTCGGCTGCTACGAGAACGGCGCGCGCGATCCCCTCTCTGACTTGAGGGGGTAGCAGAACGTCGGGGAACGGGGTTGGGGGTGACTTCTAAGTAACCGTCCAACCTCCGCAGGGCGCCGTCGGCGCTTTCGGCTGCCGCAATATGACGACGGAACTTCCCTATTCGGTCTTGGCGCAATCAGAAAAGTGCAATTCTAGACCGCGAGATATCGTAGGTAGTTCAGGACAATGGAAGTTCAACGGACTGCATTCAGGGCAGGAGGTGAATTCGTCTCTGGGGAGTACTGCATTTTCAAGTGAGCGCAATTTCTAAGTGAGCGCACGGCGGGACACTAGCGTAGAGGAGGATATCAGCAGAGAAAACGGGGAGAGAATTTGCTGCGTACCGGACATATCAGAATATCAAGATAACTTCTCCGGATAAAAAAAAAAAAAAGGAAAGTCAGATTTAGAAGCGAATTTTATATCTCCCAGAGTCCCCTTACTACCTAGGGGAGGATACCCACGCGCGATCAGGCTCGCTCGGTTTTTCTACATGTATCACCGGTGGGGTCGGTCTACATGACACTGACATCCCGTTTTTCTCAGCGACCTCTCTCACTCACCCACGTACCACCTAATACATGTAAAAAAATTCTCAACCCCTCGTCCTTCCCTTTCCCCCCTCAGCATACCTATTCGACCCGATGCACGCCCATCCGGGATCACGAGCCTTTGAGAATCAGCCGTCATGGTTTTAGGCTCGGCCTGGGCGCGGGGCGTAGCGGCGTCGGCGGTAGCAGTGAGAGCAACGACAACGGCGGCTATAGGAGGAGCACGGGGGGTTGGCCGCCGAGGCCCAGGCTCGAGTTTGTTTGGAAGTAGCGGAGGCGGAGGCGGAGGTGGAAGCAGTGGCGGCGGTAGCAGCAGCAGCAGCAGCAGCAGCAGCACTAAGAGCAGCAATGGAGGCGGGAGTAAAGGGGGAGAGGGAGAGGGAGAGGGAGAGGGAGAGGGGACAGACAACACGACGACGACGAAGCGGCAGGTGTTTCTGCGGCAGTTCGCGCGCGGCCTCGTCGGCTTCGCCACGTGGATCCCCGTGCTGATCTGGTTCAACAGCGCGGTGGCGGAGGTGACCATGATCGAGGGCCACTCGATGTACCCGTTCCTCAACAGCAACATGAACGAGTCGCTGCGCCGGGACGTGGTGCTGAACTACAAGCTCTACCCGCACGAGGGGCTCGCGAGGGGCATGATCGTCTTTCTGAGGTGCGTTTCTCCGTCCGCCCTTACATCCACGTGTCTGTGGCGCTTCCGGTCTGTGCGACTATAGCACACGACTACGTACGGGGACAGAGCGGCAGAGGACGACAGCTCTGCTCTTCTCTTCTACTCTTCTCTGTTCTGCTCTGCCCTTCCCTTCCCTGGCCTGTCCTTCCCTGGCCTGCCCTTCCCTTCCCTGCCCTGGCCTGCCCTTCCCTTCCCTGCCCTGGCCTGCCCTTCCCTGGCCTGTCCTTCCCTGGCCTGTCCTTCCCTGGCCTGCCTTCCCTGGCCTGGCCTGGCCTGGCCTGTAAACGGGCTGACACTTACTGTTCGCCTACAGAAGTCCGCTACACCCGGAGGTGGTCACCGTCAAGAGGATAACGGGCCTAGAAGGCGACGTGGTGCACACGCGCAGCCCCTACCCGACGCCGTACGTGCGCGTGCCAGCGGGCCATATCTGGGTGGAGGGCGACGGCGGCGAGGGCCGCAGCCTCGACAGCAACACGTACGGGCCCGTGTCGGCGGGGCTCGTCACCGGCCGGCTGACGCACATCCTGCTGCCACTGCACAAGGCGGGCAGGGTGCGGTGGTGGGAACACGCAGGTGCGCAACAATAGATCTGTACTTGTACAATTAGTTAAGGCCCGTATCTGTACGCTCCCTGTCGCGGTAACTTCTTCGTTGAGAGATGCTATAGACGTCGACAAGGCTAGGTGTTCGTGAGTCCCCTAACTCGGGGCTCGGGCATTAGATCGGGTCGGACGAAGCTGGGCCTCGGCGCCGGCCCCCGAAAACCCCGCCGCGGGCCCTTCGATGCGCACGGGCCAGAATTAGTGGGCTGGGACGGACCTGGAAATTTTGTTGGAATGGCAGGGCCGAAACTTCCCAGGCCGCTACCATCGTCACGCGAGGCTTCCTCTCTGCCCTTCTATCATGCACCCTTGGCCGCCCTTTCGCTCAAAGTCTCTCCCCTGAACTGCCCCGCGCCGGAGCGTCCGGTGCTGCGCGTCGCCGCCGTCCCGCCTATCCTTGCCAGCTGGGCCAATGCCCCTCGGGGCCGGCGCCGCCGCAAGCAGCAACAGCCGCAGTGGCGACGCGATCTCCTCCTCTTCCCCTCCGGCCCCGGCGGCGACGACCACTACGGCGCAGCCCCGACGAACGACGCTCGCGGACCATAATGGACGAGCGCCGACGACGCCCAGCAGCTTGTTGCCTGACGTGCTCGGCGGGAAGAGACCGACCAAGCCAACCGAGATGAAGGTCCGCGATGAGGAGTACGAGGGGCGCCCGCCTTATCTCCATGTACGCACCACCGTTCCCCCCCTATTAGTCAGTATGGGTCGTCGGGAGGGCTGTTGTACTGATCTCTAGTCGGCTCTCCAGTCTATGCTCGCGGGAGGGCTCGGAGGCACGAGCGGCGACATGCTGATGCACTCGCTCGACACGGTCAAGACGCGGCAGCAAGGCGACCCGCACATCCCGCCCAAGTACACGTCGCTGGGCTCGTCCTACTATACCATCCTGCGGCAGGAGGGCGTGCGCCGGGGGCTGTACGGCGGCTGGCTCCCCGCGCTGCTCGGCTCGTTTCCGGGCACCGTCATCTTCTTCGGGACGTACGAGTTCAGCAAGCGGCACATGCTGGACTACGGCGTCCAGTCACACGTCGCGTACCTCTCGAGCGGCTTCCTGGGCGACCTGGCCGCGTCGATCGTCTACGTGCCCTCCGAGGTGCTCAAGACGCGGCTGCAGCTGCAGGGCCGGTACGAGAACCCCTACTTCGCCTCGGGCTACAACTACCGCGGCACGGCGGACGCCGTCCGGACGATCGTGCGCGACGAGGGCGTGTCCGCGCTCTTCTACGGCTACAAGGCGACGCTATACCGCGACCTGCCCTTCTCCGCCCTGCAGTTCATGTTCTGGGAGCAGGGCCAGAGCTGGGCGAGGCAGTGGAGGCACAGCAAGGACCTGGGGATGCCCCTCGACTTCCTGACGGGCGCCGTGGCGGGCGGCCTAGCTGGGGCGATAACGTGCCCCCTCGATGTGGTCAAGACGCGGCTGCAGACACAGCTGCACACGCCCCCTCCTGCGGCTGTGCAGGCACAAGGACAGGGCCAAGGGCAGGACCAGCCGGCGAGCAGGTTAAAAGCCGGCCATCCGCCCGACGCCCCCGTGAAGCACACCTCGGAACCGGTGGCGGGCGGGAACGCCAACCCGCCGCCGCCGTCGGCGCAGAAGCGGCTCATCTCCACCTCGTCCCCGTCCACCCACACGCCTCGGCCGGGCGCCGTCAGCCTCGCGACGTCCTCGGTCTACACCGGCCTGAAGCTCATCTACCGCACAGAAGGGCTGGCCGGATGGTTCCGCGGCGTCGGGCCGCGCTTCGTCTGGACTAGTACCCAGAGCGGGTGCATGCTGCTCCTGTACCAGACCATCTTGCGCAAGCTGGAGGTGCTCATGCCTATAGAAGGAGTAGAAAGTGAGTCTTTATAGACCGGACCGACGGACCGCGACGGTGATCTATGCTCTCTTCTTGTGTGTCCATGTGTAGAATAGTACTGTACGATACCGTTGCGCCTTCTTGTCTAGCCGGAGCTGGGCCGTCTTGGTTTAGGTACATATATGCAGTTTCTGCATTGGCGGGAGGGGTACCTACAGGTATACAGGCGGATCCCGGATGGCGTTCTGGACGGGATAAAGACGACACGACACGAGATAGACACCTCCTCTCGTTCGACGGGGAGGGTGGTAGATATGGCCCGCCCTGTGTAAATACATCTTCACTATGCACGACGTCCCGACCGTGAAGCCTCTTCGTTTTTTCATCAGAAGTTGTTGCCTTTAAAGTACAGGTGGCTATACGGAAGTATATCGGCTTCTGTGGCTGGATGATGGCCGGTGGATCTCCGCGGTCGCTTCAGTGGCCTGACTGCTATAATCCGTTCCCCGCGTGCTTGATTTTGGCGGTGGCTTGTCGGCTCTCCACATTTCGTTACGGGGCCTGACTGATGCAGTTGTCGTACCACCATCCCAGGCCAAAAAATTGGCAAAGTTTACTCAAACCGAAGTTCCTCACTTCCAACCGACCCGATCGCCCGCCGCGTCTCTTTCCCTTTCTGCTGTCCCCTCGGAGGACCCGACTGCGACTACTACGCCGCTTGCGATACGACTACAGCAGCCGGACGATGCCCCGTCGCGATGGCGTGCGGGCTCCCTCGGCTTCCTCCTAAGCATCCCGAGCAACAATGTCCAACTCGCCTCTGCCCGTGCCCTCGAGGGCGGCCCTCCGGGCCCTGCGCGGCCTCGTCTTCGGCACCTCGTGCACGCTCGCCCTGATCGCCGAGGACCGGCGCCGCCGCATCTACGCCGCCCGCAGCGCGATTCGGAACGGGGAGCGCATCCGCGCCGCCAGGCAATACCACGCCGGCGGCGCGGCGCTGGCCATCGCCCTGGAGGAGGAGGCTGCCGCCCTGGTCGCCGAGCCGGGTGTCGTGCACTACCGGGGACGGGGCGGTCTGGAGCTGCCAGAGGGCGGCGGGCTGGGCTCGGGACCGCCGGGCCCGGGGGCGTGGGGCGCAGGCTGGAATGGCCGAGCCGCTGCCCAGTCGATTCTGCGCGAGTCTCCTCTCTCGCGGTCCCGAGATCCTCTAGCCCCTGGTGCTGTAGCCTCTGCGGCGGCGGCAGGGCCGGACCGTGCGCCGGACGGCTCTTCGGCAAGCAGCGGTCGGCCGGCGGCGGATGCCCCAGACCGAGCGCGGTCACGTCCAGATCCTTTCATACCTCGCCTCTCGGAGCAAACCCCACCGCGGTTGCGTCCTTGGGGGGCGATCGGATACTCAACGGGCGAGGAGAAGCCAGGCCTCGGTGCCGAGGGTGCTGCTGGCCGTCTTTTGGAATTAGAGGGTATCATTGGCCGAATAGCCGAGCTGACGGGAAGACGCTCGCCAGAGGGTCTGGCTGCCGCCGTCCAGCTGCTCCGGGCTGCCGCCGACGGGCTCCGTAGCCCGGGCGACGTGCGTGACCGGCTGCTGGGGGTGTCGGCATCTCTGTGCGGGGCGTGCCAGGATGTGGGACGTATGGACCTGGCCCAGGACGTCTTGAAGCTCGCAATGCGGCACGCGGAGCTGGACGAAGAAGCCTATTTCGCGTTCAACCCCCTGCCGGTGGTGGAGTCGCTCATCCCTCCCGGGCTCGAGCCTGAAGGGGGCCCCGAGCGGGACGCCTCCCTCGGCAATCTCCGTCTGGCCGCGGCCTTGTTCCTCCCGGAGTTCTCGGGCCCCCGGCGGCGCGCCGTGGAGGAGATGGTTGGCGTGGGAAGGAAGCTGCTGGAGTGCGCCTTGGAGGGACAAAACATGACGAGCTTCAAGCGGGTGTATTCGTCGCTCATCAAGTACCCCGGCGACCTGTCGGAACTCAGCTGCTGGTACCTCGGCCGGCTGCAGAGCATGGAGAACCACAACATGCTCGTTCGGACGTTCTTGGCGCGCCCGCCGGTGGGGCTCGGCCGCGAGGCCTTCAACCTCGTGGGCGACATGGTCGTCAAGGCCACCGCGTTAAGCTCCGCGTCCCGGGCCGGCGACGCTCTCCGGGCCCTGGCCGACCTCGGTTCCGGAGGGGGCCATCGGCTGCGGACGACCTGGGTCACCGATCTGCTGTACCGCCACTGGCAGAAGAACCGCAAGCTGGAAGAGACGAGGAGCCTGTTCGACGCGCTCTTCGGAGACGGCATCGCCGGCAAGGTGTTCTACCCCGACGGCGTCTACCGGGTCATGATACAGATCTCTCTGGAGGCGGGCGACGCGCAGCAGGCGGACGCGTACATGGCCGACCTCGTCGCGCGGGACGCCGGCGCCGAGCACGACATCCGGGTCACGGCGCTTTTCGCCCTGGAGAGGGCCAAGCTCGGCGACTGGGCCGCCGTCTGGGACCTCTTCGAGACCGCCTCGAGAGAGCGGGGCCTGCCAGCGGAGCACGCCGAGCGCGCCTTCGTTCCCATCCTCAAGGAGCATCTCCGAGGCCACACGATCGGCGAGACGGAAGAGTTCCTCAGGGGCTACATCGACCGGCTGAGCCTCCCGGTCTGCCGCGAGATGGTGACTCTCCTGGCCAACGAGTACGGCGCGCTGCGGGACGTCAGGAGCTTCGCCGGCTGGCTCGACTACTGCTCCAAGGCCGGGTTCGCCGTGGACGCGGCCTTCAGCAACGCGATCCTCGTCAACTGCCGGAGGAGCTGGAAGTTCGCCTTCAAGGAGCTGCGGACGCTCTTCCGCAAGCTCTGCGTCCTCAGCCCCAACTTCCAGGATGGCGTGACGCAGCGCATCATGATGAGCGCGGCCATCGCCGACGCGAACGGCGGCAAGAGGGCGATGGCGGGCCGGATCCTGTCGCTGCGAGGCAAGCCCAACGCGCTCCGTGCGGCGGGTCGGTGCACGGACGAGCACGGCGTGCTCCTGGCGATGCGGCACGCCTTTCTCGGGGGCAACCTGCACTCGGTCGTGGGCATCTACAGGAGGGCTCTCCGGGCGGGGATGCCGCACAGCGGGAAGTGTCTGAAGCTCGCCGTCGGCGCGGCCGTGAACGGGAGGCGCCCCCGGTTCGAGACGGCCCTCCAGCTGCTCCAGACGGCGCGGGCGGCGGGCGAGGACATCGACGCTGCCGCCGTGTACGTCGCCGTGGCCCACCTGGATGCCGTCGACAAGAAGGCCGGGCGGGACGGCGTGCTGCAGGCCGTGCGGTCCATCCTGCGGCAGTTCTGCGCGTCCGGCCTCAAGATCTCCCCCCTGGCGCTCGACCGCGCCGCCTTCCACCTGTACAACGCGGGACACCTGACCAGCGCCGTGTCGTTCGGGCTCTCGGCGGCGGAAGCGAGCGGCCGACGGCCCGGGTACAACACGTTCAACTTCTCCGTCCTCCTCGCCTCCTTCACCCGGCTGGGCGATGCGGACGGCATCAGGCTGGCCATCGAGGGCGCCGCGGAATGCCGCATCCTCGACAGGTCCATGTGCTACCGGGCCCTGAAGGAGGCGCGTCGGCGCCTGCGCGGCTTCGTCGCGGACGGAGACGTGCGGGCGTCCCTGCGCGCCGTCGAAGCCGGGCTGGAGGCTTCGCGGGCCGCGCGGCGCCGGCTCCGGGCCGAGAGGACCGTCGTAGAAGCCGTGGCCGTCGACATCATGCGGCGCGCGGCGCTGGAGGCCGGCGAGAGCCCCGTGGACTTTGACGAGATCCCCTGGCTGAATGGCCGGCGGACGGAGTCCCCCGAGGCCGAGGGGCGTCCCGGCCCCGGCCAAGAGGTGGAGAAGGAGGGCCGCGAAGGAGACGGGGACCCGTGGGCCGACTTCGAGGCCTACCTCGCGCTGGAACGGCAGCCCTCGGGGCCTCCGCCTCCGCTGTACGAGCTAGAGGCGCATGCGTAGCACATGCGTAGCACGTCCGATCTTCACGGCCATACTACATATCTACTACTACTGTCTATCCAGTGTCTGCCCTTGCCTATGTTCTTGTGCCATCTAGTCTCGTAAAGTCGCCAGCGGCGCCGGTAAATCTGTCGACGTGCATCCCGCTTAGGGGGGGTTGTGGTGGTTGTGGTGGTTAACACCCCTATTAACACCCCCGGCTTAGCGAGCTTAGGTGTGATTGTAGGCCTGAGGTGGCCCCTGCGCGCCGCTGCGCCCCCTGAAAGATGGCACCGGATAGCGTGTTTTTCAGCGGGACTGGCATGTGAAAACGCGGTCGAATGACGTTGGGCCGACCTCCCGCGCCCTGATTGGCGGGCTGCCGCCGCATGAGACCATCTCGGCGGATTCGTTTTTCGGGGAAATTTTGGCGGCCCCCTTCCCGACAAGCATATATTGAATTGAGGGCGACGAACTTCTCGGATAGTCGACTCCCGCGCAGCAGCAACTATAAACGGTAGCCTCATTCCTTCTCGCCGTTGCTCTCTCTCGACCTCCTGTCGCGGTCCGAGTCTCTGTCTTGCTGTAGGAGCTCATTGGCGGTGTCAATCGGTCTCGAGGCAGCACCAGCTCGCCCGATCCGACCTCCTTCCTATACCTCCTCTGCGTCCTCCCTCTTATACCTCCTCCCTCTTATACCTCCTCTGCGTCCTCCTTCCTATACCTCCTCTGCGTCCTCCCTCCTACCTCCTTCTCGACGCTCCCCTCCCAGCCCGACTGCCACCGGCTACGGCGATGTCGGCCGACGCCAAAGACACCCGCGCCGAGCGGCGGGAAAGGCACCACGAGGCGGACGTGGTCGTCGTGGGCGCGGGCATCTTCGGGTGCGCCATCGCCTACGCGCTGGCCGAGCGGGGCCGCAGCGTGCTCCTGCTGGAGCGGTGGATGCACGAGCCCGACCGCATCGTCGGCGAGCTGCTGCAGCCCGGCGGCGTGGCGGCCCTGCGCCGGCTCGGCCTGGGCGCCTGCCTCGAGGGCATCGACGCCGTGCCCTGCTACGGCTACCACGTGCTCTACCACGACGACGACGTCGTCATCCCCTACCCGCGCGTCGACGCCAGGGGCAAGGTCAAGGTGAAGGCCAAGGCCCCGCAGCCGCCTGCGCGCAGCCCCTCCTCCTCCTCCCCGACAGCAGCGGCAAAGGCGACCAACGGCTACGCCGCGGTACCCAAGAGCGAGAAGATGCAGACGATCAAGGAGGAGGAGGACCACGAGGACAGGGACGAGCGGGGGTGGGACGGTAGCGACGGGGCCCGGCGCCCCGAGGGCCGGAGCTTCCACCACGGGCGCTTCATCATGCAGCTGCGGCGGGCGTGCCAGGCGCACGCCAACATCACCGTGGTGGAGACGGAGGTGACGGCGCTGATCCGGGGCCAGCACTCGCCCGAGGTGCTCGGGGTGGAGACGCGCACGACGACGGACAAGGCGGCCGGCGCCAAGCAGCCCGACTGCTTCTTCGGGCAGCTGACCATCGTGGCGGACGGCTACGCCTCCCGCTTCCGCCGCGAGCTGCTGGGCCGCGAGCCCGTGGTCAAGTCGCGCTTCTACGCGCTGGAGCTGGTCGACTGCCCGCTGGCCCCGCGCGGCTTCGGCCACGTCGTCATCGGCAACGGCTTCCCCGTGCTGCTGTATCAGATCGGCGCCCGCGAGACGCGCGCGCTGATCGACGTGCCGCTAGACCTGCCCGCCGCCGCGCCCGACCGCGGCGGCGTGCGCGCCTACATCCGCGACGTGGTGCTGCCCGCCCTGCCGCCCGCCGTGCGCCCCAGCGTCGAGGCTGCCCTGGCCGACGGCCGCATCCCCCGCAGCATGCCCAACTCGTGGCTGCCGCCCACGCGCCAGCCCGCCTCCACGGCCACCTCGCCCGGCGTCGTGATCGTCGGCGACGCCTTCAACATGCGCCACCCCCTGACCGGCGGCGGCATGACCGTCGCCTTCCACGACGCCCTCCTGCTCGCCGACCTGCTCCCCCCGCACGGCGACCTGTCCACGGCCGCCGGCCAGGCCGCCATCCGCGCCGCCCTGCGCACCTTCCACTGGCGTCGCAAGCGCCTCACCTCCATCATCAACGTGCTGGCCCAGGCCCTGTACGCCCTCTTCGCCGCCGGGCCCGCCGACCCGCAGCTGCGCGCTCTGCAGCGCGGCTGCTTCGCCTACTTCCAGCGCGGCGTCACCGACGAGCCCATGGGCCTCCTGGGCGGCCTCATCCACGACCCCTGGGTGCTGGCCTACCACTTTTTCAGCGTCGCCTTCGTCGCCATCGGCCTGCACGCCCGCGACGTCCTCTCCGCCTGGGGCTTCCTGCTCGCCCCCCTGCGCCTCCCCCTCGTCCTGCTCGACGCCGTCCTCATCCTGTGGAAGGCCTGCGTCGTCTTTCTGCCCGTCTTCTGGACGGAGTTGCAGTAGAAGGAAGTATGAATAGACGAAGAGAGGAATAGGTCCTTGACGATTTACCCCATTCTCCCCATCATTTCTTGTACCTACCTACCTTCCTGCCTACCTGTACTTACTACATACATACACGATCCCACCGATAAAGACATAGAGATGGAGGACCGGGGCCCCTACAGGCGCCTAGTACCTCTGACGTTAATAGTAATTAACCTGTACATGTATAATTCAATATTACCTACTTCCTACCTCCGCCTGACATACTCACGAGACGAAAAGGCGCAAGACTTGGCACGCACACAGGATCGAAGCCCGGAGAGGGCATGCATGCTTCGTATCTATCATCGGCCTAGGTAGATCGCTCTGCCAACTCCGGGACAGGAAAAAAAGTTCGCGGGAGGCAGACCCGAATAGACAGCAGGAGCAGGCAGGCGAAAGAGAGACAAGCCCAACGACGGGACACCAGCCAACTACCGTACCTAGATAGGTGGGTTCGTCAGCCTCGCCCCTAGTTGACCTATATTACCGCGACGCTTCGCTATCTGTTGGTAGATAGATAACTAAGTCCTCCGGGCAGAGGGACGGTCCCAACTCGAAATCGTCGTCCCTCCCCCGCCTGTATTCTTGCTTTGTCTCTCTCTTCTTCCTTTTCCGGCCTGCTGCGCCTCGAAATGCTGATCAAGCGCAAAAGCAAGATGCTATGGTACACGATGCAGATAAACGGCATCAAAACGTTCAGGTACGTGGGTATTCGAATCCACCTCGAGACTCCCCGATTCCCCGGATCCCCGACCTCAGCTGTCTCGCGCGAGGCACTCTCTCCCTCTTCCCTCCGCACCCGCAAGAAGTAGGGCTTGGCACCCTCGTCGTTCAGCTGTGCCATGTTTTGGCCCCGGTCGTCCCATTCCCTTCCCGACCCTGGTCCATATTCCTAACCCAAAAGAGCAGACAAGCACGACGACGTGCCTTGCGTCCCCGACCCGTACGAAGTCCACCCCCCAATCATTCCAGCCCGTCCATAACAGAAGGGGAGAGAACTCGTGTCCCTAGAAGCGTTCCGTTCGTCCGTCGGTCCGCTCGTCCAAGAGATGATCATAAGTAGCCGCCGCTAGCTTTCCCTGCATACCCCGTATCTGCAAGGCGGGATTGCTAGCTCGCTGGCTCGCTGGCTCGCTAATAGACGCTGATGGCTCGCCTAATAGGCGCTGATCGATAGGTATCGGCCTCGCGTCACGTCGCATCATTCCGAGGAGCGAGCGGGCCGACTAGATCGCTCTGCAAGGAAACATGGAGGAAGACAACGCGAGGGCTTTTGAGTATCCTATCTCACGCCACGACATCGTCGTCGTGTCCTGGAGAGGATTGCCCCGTCGCCGTGCCTGCCATTACCTTCAGCGAGGACGAGATACTGATAGCAATCTTCTTGGCGCCGTTGCTGCCGAGCTCTCGCCCCGCGAAACTCTTCTTCTTTCGAAGAGCAGCTGCCGAGGCGTTCATGCTGGCCGAGCTGCTGTTCCGCCGTTTGTGGGCCAAGAGCTTGCTCAGATCTTCTTCCTCGTCCTCCTCACGCCGGCGCTTCTCTGATAATCGCTCCGGAGGCCCGTTGGAGGGCGGGCCATCCTCAGAGGTAGCCGTAGTCCCGTCTCCATCAGCCTTCTCCCCCTTCGGCGGCTGCTCGGCCCCGGCAGCGGAGGCCGCCATCTCTGTGTCCTCGTCATCGCTGTCCTCGCCCTCTTCGTCCGAGGGGTAATCGACCAGCGGCTTCGACACGGGCGACTCGCCATTCGCAGCCGACGTTCGGTTCGACGTCTTCGCCTGTCCCTGTCCCTGTCCCTGTCCCTGAGGTTGCCCCTCCTCCTCGTCATCCGAGTTGTTCCAGTATGCCTCCTCTTCGGGGTCCATGGGCTCTAGCGCCCCTCTGTGGTTGCCGTTGATAGTTCTCCTCGTTGTGCTATCCTCCACATGTTGTTCGGGATAGTACGATTCCACGGCGTTCGAGTACCCGCGGGTTTGGTCACCCCGAATGAGTATCTCGGCGAAAAGCTCCATGTAGCTGAGGGACTGGATCTTTTCGCGGTACGCCTCGACCACGTGCTTCATAAGCTCCATCATGGCGTCCTTCCTCATGCCATCGAAGATGTCCAGACATGCCGAACACAGCAGATTGTCTCGGGGTAACGTGCGTATGAGGACGTCGAGTATCGGATCAAACACCCGCTTCTCCATCATGTGTCTGTTGTAGAACTCGTCCTGAAGCCCGACGAGGTAGCGGAAGAAGCGGATCGCGACTGCAAGAAAGTGCGATAGGTCAGCAGTGAACCGCCAAAAAAAAGAAAAGAAAAGAAAAGAGGGTGGGTGGGTGGGTGGCGGTTAGGGAGCTCCCGCTCCGCCCATGGCCCTCGACCGTACGTACCGAGTTGCATATGCTTCTCCCGGCAGCCCAGCAACTGAAGAAAACGCGGGGCGATGTTATGCTGCAGGATGAAGTACTTGCTGCGGTGGTTGTGTTGCCTCACGCAAAAGCACAGGATCTCGTTCAGGTGGCCGAAGATGCCGTCGTTAAGGACCGAGAACTTCAGTCCCGTCCGGCCTTCTAGGTCCAGCAGGGGCTTGAAAAGCCTCAAAATCGACTCCTCGTAGAAGTGTGTCAGGAAATCATCCTGGTACGGGTCGGGAGGCGGTGGCTGCTGCGGCCGCGGCCTGGTTTGTACTTCGCCGTTCGGGCCCTTGACCGTATAGCTTTCGGCGGTCGCCTGGCCCTGCATGACCGGGGTGGTCTGGTCGAGCAGCACCTTGAGCGCGTCAGACACCTGCGACTTGATGCCCAGGTCCACCTCGACGAGCAGCAAGTCGATGAGCGTATCCGTCAGCGGCTGCTGCTTGTCCTTCATCTGGTGGATGATGGTCTGCCGGATCGCACTCGGATCGTTATCGATCATGGAGATCAGGATGTCCATGGCGCCGACCCTCACCGCAACGTCGTAGCTCCTCAAGCCAAAGTTAATGACGTGCAGCAAGCCGTGCGACAGGAAGTTGTGGTACAGGTTCGCGCGCCCCGGCGGCTGCAGGTTCTTGGCGATCGAACAGCATTGCTGGATAAACATCACGGCCTCCTTCTTGTGCAGCGGCTCCTCTCTCGGGTTCTCGAAGATGCCGAAGAGGTCGCTGAGGAAGCCGGTATTCATCTGCAGATGCTGCACGATGTCGACCTGGTTGAAGAAGATCAGCGAGTTGAGGACCGAGAAGGTCGGGTCGTCCAGGATGCGCGCGAGGACGACGTCCTTCAGGTACTGCAGGCGATAGGTCTGGTGGATCTTCTTTCGGATCTGCTCGTCTTGGATGCGCACGACCTCCTTGTAGCGGCCTTGGTTGCTCAGCCACTGCCGGTGGTTCGCCTTGTGGCTGGGGAAGTCGGGGTCGTATTCCAGTGCCCCTACCACTCCCAGCACAAGATCGTCCGTCATGGCATACTCGATAATGCCCGTATCGTTGAGGAGGAGGATAATCTTAACGATATTGCATAGGTGATGCAGGTCAGCCAGGCTCTCCAGGTCCTCAGCCATCTCCACCAGCGGAACCAGCTTCCGTATGTAGTCATCGTTCATGATCGCCTTCGCTAGGGCGTCGCGGCCGTTGGCCGTCGCACTCATCATGCGCATGTTGTCTTCCACGTCGTGAAGGTTGCCGAGCTCGACAGAAGGGAGGGCGATGGGCGGCGGGATCTCCATGGCGAGGTCGTCCGAGAGGCTGCTATCATCTGCAAAGGGCCGCTCATGTCAGATACTATCTCGGATGCTGACTATCCCCGAGCGTCGCTCCCGCCTAGACGACCACAATTGGCTGCTGCTTACCGACGCCGAGGCCACCCATGGCATTTTGGAAAGTCTGCTGGACGGTGCTGATGAATTTCCTGTACGGAGGGGCGGATCAGCTGGTGCCTCCACAGATCTCGCCATCCCCGGGGGGTCCCGAACAACTCACCAAATGAGGGCACAGCCCTCAGCCTCCTGGAAACTGAGGGCCATGTCGATGCCATTTGTCGGCTCGGTCCAGACAATCAGGGTTTCTGCGGCGGTGAGGAGCGTCAGCCACCCGAGCTTTACCGCAGTCTCCACAGACGTGGCGTGTGTAACATGCCTTGCTGCTTCTGGAAGCCGTCCTCTCTACAGATCCGCGTCTCCAGCAGCAAGCGGTCCGGATGGTCCTCGGACTCCACGATGACCCGCGCTTCTTTGGCCTGGGGATCGTCGCCCTAGAGAGTCGGTCACAACGCGGTTAGCGTTACCGTCGGGGCACACAGAGGGGGGGTACATGAGCATAAGCAGCTGGAGGAGACAGGTGGAGGAGGCAGGTAGAGGAGGCAGGTAGGGGAGGCAGGTAGGGGAGGCAGGTAGGTATTCGGTCAACGCGGCGGGACGTGTCTGACGGGCAGGGCGCGACGCGCCGTCCTGAGGATAGGCGGGACGTACAGGAGCGGCGACGAACGTGGCGGCGCAGAAGCCGGTCCCGCGATCGAACCAGTCATTGTTGCGGAGCTCGTAGACCTTGACACGCTTCTTGTCCGTCGACGAGTTCGGCACCGGCTGTGCCATCATCAACGGCTCGTTCTCCTCCTCCGGAGCGATGCGGGGATAGTCGGCGAGGTCCGGCACGAGATCGAGGTGCTGCTGCAGCGAGAGCTCGGTGTCGGCCTGGCTGAGGAGGGTAAGGGCCGCCAGCTTCTCGGCCGGGCGCGCGCGACGCCGGGGCGCACGAGGAAGGGGAAACGCAAATTTTCTGGGGACTACAGGTCGGTGACGTCGGAGGATTGGGTCCCCGCGACGTAGGTAGGATTCAAGCAACCATCCAGCAGGAAGCAAGACGCGGCGACAAGGCAGATCAGGAAAAGAGCGACCACGTCCGCCGCGGCGGGAGATGACGAGAGGCGAGGGGAGTGGGGGGGGGGGGCGTGCGACGGGAAACGAGGGCCCGATCACAATGGCATCAGCGAGCGAGCGCTTGCGGCGGGCGGGCAGAGGCGAGCTGTCGCGGATTTTGTTTTTGGTGTTTTGTTTTTTTTGTTCGTGGGGCCGCGTTTTTGTGGCGTCGGTTTGCGAAGCAAGAACGGCGATGGCACGCTGGCGCTGGCGGTGATGCGGTCGCTAAGTTTAGCACAAGGTTGCGTGCGATGCGATGAGGCAACCTCAAGACTTCTTCGGGCCACTTTTGCGCGTGATCTCCCCCCAGCGAGCGAGTCCGCCCGCCGCTTCGGCAGCAGAGGCGGGCGGGCCTGCGCCAGCGCCGACGCCACCCAGACGTGCCCACCCAGGCCAGGCCCCAGCCAGCAGCAGGTCCAGGGCGCCGCGGTCGGGTGCCACCAAGTGACTTCAGGCGGCATCCCAGGCAGGCCGCTTAATGGTCCATGCGCGGCTCGCTTAATTGCCCCAAACGGGAACCCGCTAGACGCCACCAACCTGCTCGTCCCGCCCGCGCCTAATGACGAACCACTCTTGCCGCCGCTCCAGTCGCGGCGGAGGTTGCCCCACGCGCTGCTCGCCAAATAAACATCTCAGGTAAGTACGTACCTGCGTACGTACCTGCGTACCTATCTGCGTACCTACCTGCGTACCTACCTGCGTACCTACCTGCGTACCTACCTAAGGTGCGAATCGCAGACCTCGCTCTCTAAAAGAGCGATGTGGAGCGTATCGTCGCGCCAGATATCCTTCCTCGGCTCGGCTCTTTTTTTGTCCGCTGAGGGACGGTAGTGTTGTCGCGTGTTCCCAGCAGCCCGTCCAAGGGCGAGACCGCTGAGAGGTAGGGAGCGCATCGTGCCGCGTCTCAGCGGACAGAAGAGGCGCAGAGCAAGAACGTCTGGCCCGACGATGCGCCTAGCGTCGTAAGACGAGCCTTCAGTGTCTCAGCAGTGCTGGCCCGACTACGAACGATTTCCAATTCTTCCTCTGTTCGGAGGGAACGGTTCTAGCTCCTTTGTCACGGTCGGCTCCGACCTCTTCCGTCTAGCTTCCGCGGAGGAGATCGAGGTCTGGGAGCCTTTTCGGAGGCGTATCGTCCTTCCTCCCGTCAAGGTAAATGCTCACCTCCTTCCTCCTTTACCTCGCAGACAACCGTCCAGGGACGTGCATCTCACGGTCCTTCTCGTCCGGCCACAGTCCATGGAGCGCCGTCACTGCGGAGAGGCCTCGTGCCGAGACATCAACCTTCTGCGGTGGCATCGAGCGGATGGTCTCGGGTCACCCTGTCCGACTAGAGTTGCCCCCTGAAACGGGAAGCACGAGATTACCAGGGCATGGAAGGCAATGTCGACTCTAGGTGCGAGGCTCAACGCTCGGGCCGGAGAAAAGCGCCCTTTGAGGCTTCCGTCTCCTCGTGTCCCGGATGCAACCATGTGATCCAGGCCCGAGGGCCCGGCCCTCTAATGACGTATCCCCTCCCGTAGCCGACGTCGTTACACGGGGGGAGCCTCTTCGGTATCCGAGATGCTCTGGGTTGCAATATACTACCTCCTGCCACACGGAGGTAGGCATGAGAAACCGACGGTCAAGCAGACAGGCGGGCAGGCCGACGGACAGGCAAGTGAGCAGGTGGTGCTTGGATTGGAGGGTAGGATCGAAGATATAACACTCATCTCCCGCACATGCAAGTCCGCAGGAGGCTGATGAGAACAACCTCTCAATTACAGATACTATACAGAAGCACAGGCCGGGTGCACATCTTTATAAGCCATAGTGCCTGTCCGCTCGCTCCTCCTCTCTCGCCCACGCGCGGCAGGCCAGGAAACCGGCCGGTGACGGAGCACAGCCCGGACAGAACGAGGAGCCCCTAATTGCTCTGCAGGAGGCATATTATTCGATACCACCGCAACCACATGAAGTCTGCGAACGGGGCCAGCTCCTCCCCCCCCCCCCCCCCTCCCGAGCTCTGGTGGGACGGGAGGGTCGTCAACACTGCTGATACGTGCCGGCACGTACCGGGTCTACTCTCGCTTGGTTAATCTCATGCCGGCTCCTACGGCCTCCAGTAGACCCCGACCGCCCACGTTCGCGCGCGGGATGGCCATGGGACGGTGGGCCTCAATATCGCCATAGCGGCGCCGAGAAGAATCTTTCCAAAACCGTGCCGCGGAAACGTATGGGTTGGGCCGGTGGCGTATGGCGAGCGAGGCTGCGGGACGGCGGGAAGACGCAGAGATAGCCCCGAGCGAGGGAGGGAGGGCACGGTGATACAAGGCGAGAAAAAGAGCGAGGAGAGACGGGGCCAATTGCGTACCGCCCGACAAGTTACAGAACACACCCGGTCGGCCGAGGAGATAACACATCAGGTGATTGTTGTCCTCCTTGAGCAGCTTGTCGCCGCATCTGGTGCCTCAGTCTCTCGGTCGTTTGGCCCCCCCCCCCAAAAAAAGAGGAGCGTGGGATCGTTACCCGTCCGGCACTTTTCGCGTTCTACAGCCGTCGGGGGAGTGCGTCTGTGTGAGATTGCGTATTTTGTGTAATCAAAATGCACAGCTCACGAAATATCCTCAATGTGACGGTTTGGGTGGTTTTGCGGGCGACGAAGACGACGGATATCCGCGTAACAAGATAGTACCACCGCAGCATCGCATCACGACTGCATCGTCGCGGGCTGTGTCAAATCAGCAGTGATTACGCCGCCGGGATGAAGACGCACAGAGGGCGTGCGGCACCGACAGCGTTTTTTTTTTTTTAATTTTTTTTCGCTCATATGGTTCCTTGGCAGGAGTTCTGCGCTTCATGCTATCTCCATCTAGAATCATATTGGGCGCGGCAGACACGGGAACGGCGAACAGGCGGAGAGGATCCCGCGGTGTACCTTGCTTCGTCCTCGGCATGGTGTTCGTCGAGTCGGTAGTACCCAGGTAGGTACATGGTAGGTAGTGGAATCACGGAGCAGAGGTACACGACACGCTTGCATACCATGTCCCTATCTGCATTCCGTCGCATTTCTCTGCTGCGGTGTAATATCTTCCTGCTGCAGTTGTACCTCGGGCAACTGCAACCGCTTGCGCACAAGACGAGGGAGGGCAGCCGGGGAGGTATGTCATAGTGCCGTCCACTGTAGTGTCTCTTTGGTCCGTACAGTTGAACTGGGTAGGACATCCCTGGATGGCAATGGAATTGTCAGGGAGAATCCAAGTTTTTAATGTCTCGTCGTCGAGGGTCTCACTTTGGCTATTGGCCGAGAAGCTCTGGAGCGGCCGGAGGAGAGTTTCCAGAGAGAGCGAGAGAGGAGAGTTTCCAGAGAGAGCGAGAGAAGAGAGAGAGAGAGAGAGACAGAGAGAGAGAGAGCGTATCCCTGCGAAGTGCACCTGACGAAGCAGGAAAGAAAGGCGACAGGGTGTGCGGAGCACGACGTGGAGGGGTGTGTTAAATCCCCGACTGCCCGCACTTCGCAGGCAGTTCCAACGTGGCCGTGGCTCGCGAAGAACACGCCCCCTCCCGGGGCAGGGACCAGGCACGCCGGGCCAGGGACTGACCGCTCTCCGCCAGCGCTAGAGCGGATGGGGAAACGCGGGCGGAGAAGAGGAGAGGAGGGAGAAGCTAACGATCTCGCAAGAAAAGAAAGCGCGCAATGGACGAAGTTGCGAGTTGCGGTTGAGAACACGGGTCAATCTTCGAGCGCTGGGGTTCCTCCATGTCCCATTACCTGGCCTTTTCTCCCCTCCTCTCTTCCCCCACGAGCGAAACGGCAGGCGGCGCAGCTCGGCCCAGTCACCGTCGCACACTGCGACGACTGGCTGGGGGGCTCCCACCTGCGGCACCAACAGCGTCATGGCCATCAAACCTGATAACGAGAAACGCACGGTAATTTACCAGAGGTGCCGGAAGAGGAAAGTCGCACGCACGCCGCGGCGGTGCTGTCACGACAAGGCCAGAAATAGTTGCCGCGCTCGTGGTCCCCCGTATCGATGGATGCACGAGGTACGACTACCTCTACGGAGCACAGAATACTGAGTACGGGCGTGCTCGCGTACGAGTACCTGCACAGACGGAACACTGGTCGCCCATCCGGCCATCCAGAGTCAGACATCCGGTCCTATCTGTGCTCCGACGCCGCCAGCGCCACCGAACCACGCTCGTGGAGGTTAGATTGATTGACCGAAAGCGCCAGGTGCTCAGTAGGTTCCGCAGGCCTCTGCAGCCATCTCCTCTCGCTCCAGCATCATGGATGGCATCGTTCCATCGTCCCATCGTCCGCGATCCCGAATACCCAAGACCCTTGCCCCTGGCCCCTGGCACCCTCCTCCTCCTCCTCCACCCCTGGCCGCCTGCTAGCCTGCCCGCATCTGCGCCAAGCATCGTCCTGCTTCTCCAGTCGGCCCTCACGCACCCATCATCGGGGGTGGGATTGGACGATTGGACGGAGGAATTAACACGCGCACCTGCCTCTCCTCCCTCTCCGCGGCCACGCTACGCACGCACGCCCATGCTGCGAGCAGAATGGCCGGCGTACAGGTGTAAGCAGAACAGAGAGGCCCATAAGCACCGCCTAGGCTCAAAGTACTTTAATTACTCCTCTTCTCCTCGCCTCCTACCGCTGGCTCGGTGTTATCTGTTTCCTGGTGGCACCTCGCCGGTGGGCATTCATCCACCCCTTCGCCAATATTAAAATCCCAGGCCGTCCCCGAGAGGAAGCTTCAGCCTTTACCCCGTCTATTTTCCCCGTGGTCTCGCTCCAGCCTTATTATTTTCTTCCCCTGCTTACATAGCAGGTACATCGGCTACCTACAAGCAGTACCTCTGGAGGTACAGATACCCGGGTGCCTATATAAGCGCTCCCGTTCCTCTTTTCTTTTAGTGTGTTGATCTGGTTCCCCGCCAGTCCTCTTCGAGCCTGGTCCTCTGCGCCTCCGCAGCGAAAGGCTGGAGCTGGAAAGCTGCAAACGCGCCTAGCTGCGCCGGCCGCCGAGGGCAAACAGGCCGTACCGCCGACCCTGCGCCCGAGTCTTCGCCCCGAGGCGACCGAGCCTGCAAGAATAGGAGCCGAGTCGTCAACGGCGGAAGGACCGGCCCAATTGTTCGCCATTGTCTTCTGCGAAGCCCGTCTTTCTGAAGCGTCCACGAGACGTCCGGCCCCTCGAGACCCCCCGGACGAGCCAGCCCCTCGCAAAACAAAACCCACAAGACGGGGCAGCTGGACGCAGACCGCCCAGCGAGCCCTGCGCTCAGCCGGTTTCGACAGATTCGGCGGCGCCTCCAGGATCGGCGTGCCTTAGTGCCCTGCAGTTGCTGCACTTATTGCATGCAACTCGCTTCAGCATCGCCCCCCCGCTGTTGGGACCTGGAATCTATCTGGCTCGGTCATCGGCACGGCGGCCTATCGCTCGTCAATAATTCCGTCTTGCCGGAGTATTGCTTTCTTGTTGGGCCCTCCACATCCGGCCCCCCCTGTCGGCGGACCTCGAACGATAATTCGCGGTGGCGTATCCCCGCAAGCGCA
This sequence comes from Barbatosphaeria neglecta, assembly GCA_022813145.1. Taxonomy (NCBI): domain Eukaryota; kingdom Fungi; phylum Ascomycota; class Sordariomycetes; order Barbatosphaeriales; family Barbatosphaeriaceae; genus Barbatosphaeria; species Barbatosphaeria neglecta. The sequence continues at coordinate 8,628 of JAKLNC010000340.1, read as the reverse complement.
ATACGAGCGGGTCTCTTAATAGCTGTCTGCCGGCTGTGCTGTTTGCTGTTTGCTGTTTGCTGTTTGCTGTTGTCCCTTGGACCTCGCTCCCATTTATCCCCTCCTTCCTCCGCCGCTGGTCTGGCGTAGCCCAGCTAGCCCTTCATCCCCCCCCTCTGCCCTCTCCTACCCTCTCCTCCTCCTCCTCCTCCCCTTGCCTCCTCCCCGCGCTGTCATGTCGATTTTCTCTCTCATCCGGAGAGGGCGGCAGGCAGCGAAGGAGCACAAGGCCAAATCGGCCGAGAAGGGCCAGAAGGAGGAGGAAAAGGCGCCCTACAGGCATGTCCCGACCCACGCCGCCCTGGACGCCCTCTCGGGCGCCCCGGCCGGCTGGAGGACCGACGATCGAAAGAGGATCCTCGAGCAGAACCGGAGGAGAAGCGCGCTGTCGTCGAGCCGGACGTACACGTCGACCAGCGGCACCGCATCGCCGGTCCACGTGGGCATGCCTCGCGTGAACAGCTCCCTGTCCTACGTCACGTATCCGACGACCTCGGCCACCCCGGTAGTGCACATGCCGAGGACCTACAGCTACAGCAGCATGCCGCCGGTGTTCAGCGATCCCATCTATTCCTCCGGCGAGCGGAGCAGCGTGGCGTCGTCGAACCGGAAGGGCAAGGAAGTGGAACGGGTCGCCATGGTGGACTCGGGACGGGCAAGTCGGACATCCAGCAAAGGTCTCACACGACGCCCGCGCTCGTGCGGCAACCTGATCCGCTAACAAGAGCCGTCCAGCAAACTCCCCGGCCGGCAGCAACTCCAGCGACTCGAGCAGCTCGCAGGACGACCTCCGCATGAGGCCTGTCAGGAAGCCCGTGCCCGGGCGGGCGCCGCCCCAGGTCAAGCCACCCCGGGCCATGTCTCAGGTGATGTCTCCGGCGATTCTCCCGGCGATGTCCCCGGCGATGTCTCTAGCTGCGTCCCGAAATATATCCCAGCCTACGTCCCAAACTATGCCACGGTCCGCGTCCCAGGCCGGCTCCCGTACCGAGTCTCGTACCGAGTCTCGTCCCCAGTCCCGTACCGAGGTCACGCTCCCCGGCAACCTGCCGCACCGGCTGCACCCCAGCCGCAGGCTGTCTGATCCCCCGCCCGTGGTGAGCGCCAACAACCAAGGGGCGCAAAAGCCTGCGCTACGGAGCACCTATTATCCGCCGTCGGCGTCGTCATCGCGGGCCCCACCCGTAAGGGCCATGACGACCCCTGCGCCGTCGTCTTCTTCGGTGGCCAACGGTATTCCTCCCGTGCCGGTCCTTCCCCAGGTGTCGTCCGCGTCCATTTCCGTCACCTCGATCACGATGTTTCCCAATTACCCCCCCACGAGACCGCCTACTCGGCAGTCCACCACTTCGGAAGTTGGCACAGCCGTCTCCATCTACGACGACATCATCCCCGACTTCGAGCCGGCTCCTGATGGCGTCTCCGAGCCGATATTCAGCGTAGGCATGGGCATAGTTGCTGCCCCTCCGGCCGAACCTCCGGTGCACAGCCTACTCCCGGGACAGCTGGACCAGCCAAAACAGCCAGAACAGCCAGCACAGCCGAGGGAGAGACGGTCGTCGGCCACTGGCAGCGTAGGGCCGCGGCGCTTTTCCCTGGTGGATAAAGGCCGGACTACTGTCGACGTGCGGTCGCTGCCCACCGAGTTCGGCCAGCTCGACTTCATACCCGCCGCTGCCGGTCTGCAGCCCCCACTCCCGCAGAAGACCAACAAGCTGAGCAAAACCAGAAGCAAGACGCAGGCTCCTGCTCCTGCTCCTGCTCCTGCTCCTGCTCCGGCTCCGGCTCCGGCTTCCGTTGTTGCTGTTGCAGGCCCCCCTCCTCCCCGTCCCCTCCCCCCCAGTACCCACGCCAACTCCACCAGCAATATCACCAACAATAACAACGATAAGCGGCCCCTCTTCTCGAGGAGCCGGTGGTCTCTACGGAGCAACAGCGGCCGGCGGTGGTCGGCAGCCGTCGCCAGCTAGACTACGAGGCTATAATTACCGCTCATTTTGGGCACACTCATTTTGGGCACTGCATGCATGGCCTTCGCCGGTCTGCATTTCCCGTCTTGCTTTTTTTTCTCTTGCATTGGCGGCGGCGTTGGTGGTCAGGTCTGGTCTCTGTCCCGGTGGATTCTCAGGTACAACCAAGGTACCTAAATCGGTCGCTTTAATATTTGCCCAGCGCGGATACGGTCTTTATTTTTTTTTTTCTTTGCATTGACAAGGCTACCTCCCTACTACATCCGAACGTCCCGGCAGCCTTCCGCTCTTACTCTTATGATCTCGCTTATTTTACTTTCTTCCTATTATTGCATCGCCTCGAAGCCACGGAAGCGCGAGTGGAGCGGTTGCTTTGTGGCTTATCTATCACCAACAATTGCCGATTTGGGAAGGGTAATCATACACGGACCTTCCACAACTGAAGGCGCTTACGGCTTCGAATATGAGGTCCCACTCCGGGACCTGAGCGTTACTTGATCATGATGACGAGCGGTTTCCTGCGTCCTTTTTACGGCACGATTCCCATGATGGAAGATTGTTATGCTTGCTTCATTACACGGTACACCGTACGCAACGGTGCGTTTTCTGGCTGCCTACCTCAGGTGCCTCATCGGTAGAGGGCATGAGGGACATACACAGGACAGGGTGGGAAAGGCACACAAAAGATAGGGTCCATATAAAGCCATAGAGGGTAAAAAGAAGAAGAGAAGAGACCAAAAAAAAAGATTCCGGACGACACGACTTGCAGCCTCGACCTAGGAAGGCAGCAGCCCCCGCGGTGATGTGACGACCACAGTCGGAGTGGGGGGAACGGGACAGACACGGGCAGCCCACGGGCAGCCGAGGGGAGCTCAGCTCAGCTGAACCGGACACCATCGTCTGGGCGGCTGGGCAGCAGGGCAGGGCCATTGGGACTCAGCTGGGCGATCTACTCTCTGTGCAGACTCTGCTCAGACTTGTTCTCGCCCTAATGCGGTGACAACGCACCGGCCTGGTCCCAGCCGTGGCTCGACATCCTTGCCTCCCCCAGCGGCGTTCCCCCCCCGCCCTCCAATATTGCCCACCCTCTCTCCTGAAACGCGGGCCACGTCCTTCGTCCGTCGTCCCCGTCGCCCCCCGGCGACCAATCGCGGCACTCCGCGGCGCCATCGGGGACCCGAAAGAGGGTTGGGTCCCTTTCCACGCCGCGCTGCCGAGCCGGGCGGTATGTAGGTTTCCCACCACCTGAGGTCCGTAGGTCGAGTGAGCTGCTTGGGTGCAGGTGCTTGCTTGCCTGGGTAGTTTCAGGGAAGCCGGTGTAAGGTAGGTAGTAGTTCAGCCCGACGCCGCCAAAAAAAAATCAATAGCTTCAAGCCTCGTCGCCGGATGCGGTCGATTTATTTGTTTGCTTGCGAGTCTAATTCCCCCCTCGCCCTTTTTTGGGGGCCGTATAGTGGATTCTCCCTATTAGGCCCCGTGGTTCCTAACCTTGGCGCCTCCACGTTGGAACGAGTATTTCGCAGTGGGTTGATCCATGTGATGCTCAACAATACCGGTAGTCCGTACTCAGTACAAGTGGTTCCCAGTAGGTCGCGGCCGGGGGCAGGCATCCTGGAACGCCGAGAATGCAGAGAAGTGCACGTATGAAGGGAGACAGGTGCGGCAGCCCCCCACTCATCCATGGATCCATGGATGGTATGGATGGGACCGAAGAGGCAACGGAGGCACGGCACGGCGCCACACGCTCGGCTCGCTAAAGCGCAGTACCTTTAGCTCCCGGGACTTTTCGTTCGAAGGAGCGGCCTGAGAAAAGAGCTGGAAGCTGTTCCCCCCTTCACTGACCGCTCGCTCGCTGCCAACGCCCGCGTCTGCATGTCTACATGTCCTTGCGTGCCTGCCTAGGTATGTGCCTACTCTCTCTCTGCTATCTGCGTCTGCGTCTGCATCTGCGTCGGAACTGCGCCGCTGTTGCGATTGCTACTGCCGAGGAGCCCGGGAGGAGGGCGTGCCAAGCGGAAATTCGAAGCGGATCACTTCCACGCTCTGTCGGCCGGCCGGGCGACTTGCTCGGACACGCATACATCGGCTGGGGCCCGTCTGGACCGACTGGCTCATGACTCGTTTTCTTTCTCGTCCCATCCCGCACCTCGTGCCCAGCCAGAGGTGTATTTCCGCTGTTCTCTTATCTCCCAGACCCCGAACCATCCAATTGTGACGGGAGCGGGAGCGGGACGTGGACGGGGGACGTCATCGTTCTGTCTCACTTGGACGACCTGCTTGCTCTAGGTGCTCTGTAAGCCCACGGAAGCCCACGGGATAGTCACGTTGTCTCATATGGGTCGTCCGATGTGCGAGAGACGGAGGAGGAATGGATGCTTCCATCCCGGGACAATCCTGCGGGGTTGGTCAATGGGCCACATGCGATGGCTATCTGGTGGGGTCTTTTCATCCTTCTCCCGTATTCTAACCTTTTTTCTTCTCTTTCTCTCCGCCTCCGACGTGCAGTGCAGCATCGGAAGGCTTTTCGGATGACGAGCGGCTGACGCTCCACAACACTGGATCTCGAGGCTGGACCGCCGCACTTGTTGCACGAGACGGGCGCAGCTCCCGGGTCACTATTTCCCCTCCCCTGTTGCTTACTGCTGCTTACTCTGTTCGTCCGCACGTGCGTCTCCCCAGAGGCACGGAAGTTGAGATCTCTCTCTCTTTTTTTTTTTTTTTTTTTTTTTTGGCTTTCTCCAGTTCTTATCAATTGCTAATCCTTCTTCTCCACGGGCTTCTTCTCCACGGGCTTCTTCTCCACGGGCTTCTTCTCCACGGGCTTCTTCTCTACGGGCTTCCGTCCTGTCCAATGGCGTGCGCACGTTTTCGCCCTTCTGCCCCGCACCTTCACCGAGGCGTCTGTGGAGGACTAACCCGCCGTGCCCGCTTTACCCAATGTATGAAGATGGCCTTGTATTGCGTGGCTATAGGGGCTGGAAGGCTTCCATCTTCCATGCAGCTCCCCGCCCCGGCGAGGTAGGTTCTCCGTATTACTCCCAAGGTGCCGGGTACTGATCGCAGCACGAGGGGGGCCAGGCAGCGCGGGTACATGCATGCCTACGCTTTACCTTCTCAGCGTTGCCTCCCCTGCGCGACGGGCTTGCTCGCATGGGCACGTGCGTGCTCGCAGAGAGGTTACACACGCCGTGCCAGCCGAGCCCCCCTGCTGGGGCTGCCCGGGGACCGAGGGAGAATGAGGATCCCCCGTCTCGCAGCTCGGAGTCGGGGGGCCCTTCCGGCGCTGAAGAGCAGCTGCGTATCTCTCCTCCCATGCCAAGGCACCCACCGCTTCCCCCCGGCTGTTGAAAGGGCCCCGTTATCGTCTCGGCTTCGACGTGATAAGAGGGAGGGAGGCTGTCTCCAGGCCGGTTGTCTGCTAGCCGTGTCGGATGCCCGCATCCAGCCCCTTCCGACGAGGAAGGCGCCACGAGGAAGGAGACTGGACGGCCATCCCGGGCTCTCGGGTCTCTAGGAGCTCCCGCGACGACCACAGCGAGGGGCCACGTTGCGAGTCCACCAGCGGAAAAGCCTGCCGCGGTGGCACATGGACCGACCGACCCCTGTAGGCCGGTCTCGTGGCAACCGGGTCTGTTCGAGTTTATCATCGTTCACCTTCCCGTTTCACCCTAGACCTACGATTGGACTGGATGGAACGGCCGGTCCCTCAACCCCTCTACTTGTAGACCCCTCGCCGACAGTTCCGCAGCCCTAGTGCCAATAGCTCTCCGTGTTAGCGTCCTGCAGGTGCCTTCCAGGGAAGTTCTACAACTTCTAGAAGGCGGGTGCTGGACGAACGAAGGACGGTGTAGCAGACATCGCCGCGGCGTCCGGCCGGCCGGCTAGGAAACGTGCTCCCGTCCGGAGCGGCCACTTGCGGGTCCGGACTGGCACACCGTATGCGGAAGCTGGCAGCAGCAGTGGGTGGGTGGCGCTGGAAGGAGGGTTCGCCAGTTTAGCGCGGAGCCAAGGTCTCTTCTCTGGCCGTCTCGCCCCGGGGTGGTTGTATCTAGAGACTGTCAGCCTTCACAGGGGAAGGTAGGTAGTGGGTGATGCCAAGGTCTCTGCATGGAAAACCCGAGTGAGCACCGGGAGAGGATGTGGGAGTCGAGGAATAGTGGTGTCGCCTGTAGCGAAGAACATCAATGCTGGCGTGATGGTGGCTGATGCCCGCAGAACTGGAAAACCACGTCTGAGGAGCATGCTTCATAGTGCAGCTCGATGGAGGGACCGCAAGCATGTGTAGCATCCATTGTTCTACTACGGTTTTGTGGTCTTCAACAAGAAGGGTTCCCAGATCTCGCAGTAACAACACGAAGCTGGCAAAGACAAACACAGATAGGGTTTAGAGTGCGGGGGGGGGTTTTGGGGAGATCGGCAGGGGCTAGGCCCGGTGATGTTTCCTATTGGCCAGCTCTAAGCTGTCTGCCGTGCCGCAAGTGAGCTTCCCCTCCTGCTAAACGAGGCGTGGCCTTTTCGCTTTCTCTGCATGTGAGAGAATCCCAAAAGTCTCCAGAAAGGCGCTGTCTTGCACCGCAGACGGCAATCAATTCCGGACAGCGGCAGCGACCAACAACATGACGGATGCCGCATCGAGGACGCACCGACTAGCCAGTGAGATCTGAACCCCGTTCGGCCGACAACATGGCGGCCCTTCTCAGCCAGCTGCTGCTGGCGGCCATCCGGTTCGTGGTGGAGGCGTCGCCCCTCGTGCGGCTCCTGACCCTCCTCCTCGTGGTGGCCTCGCCGCTGCTACTCATCTACGCCCTCCTCCACGTCGTCGCGCCCAAGCCGCGACCGGCGTTTCCCTCCGAGAAGACATATCGAACCAGCGACCCGAGCGGTTCGCCCGTCACGCGCCAGCTGCCCTGCTGGTACGACCGCTGGCTCTCCGAGCGCCGGCTCGGCGAGAAGAACGGCAGCAGCAGCGGCAGCAGCAGCAACAGTAGCAGCAGCAGCAACAACAACAACAGCAGCAGCAATGGCGGAGCCGGAGATGGCAGCAGTAACAATACCGGCCCGGACATCGAGCCCCCCGAGGTGGAGATGAGCATCGTGATCCCGGCCTACAACGAAGAGGAGCGCATCCTGCCGACGCTGGAAGAGATGGTCGACTACTGCGACCAGCGCTTCGGGCGCCCGGCGCGGAGCGCCAAGGACAAGGACAAGCAGGGCGAGGACAGACAGACTAGAAAGGGCGCGTCTCTCGACGTTCCTGCGCCCGGCAGCCGCCCGACGACACCTACCCACGGCAAGCGGCACCTGTACCCGACTGACACGGCGACGCCGCAGGGCTACGAGATCCTGATCATTGACGACGGCAGCAAGGACCGCACGGCGCAGGTCGCGCTGGACTTCGCGCACAAGCGGGGCCTGCACGACGTGGTGCGCGTGGTGAGCCTGGCGCGCAACCGCGGCAAGGGCGGCGGCGTCACGCACGGGTTGCGCCACGTGCGCGGCGCGTACGCCGTGTTCGCCGACGCCGACGGGGCCACGCGCTTCAGCGACCTCGGCCGCCTCGTCGAGGGCTGCGACGACGTCCTGGACGGTTCCGGCCGCGGCGTGGCCATCGGCAGCCGCGCCCACCTGGTCGGCAGCGAGGCCGTCGTCAAGGTGTGTTCTCTCTGTTCCTTTCTCTCCCTGTTCCTCTCCCTGTTCCTCTTCCTCTTCCTCTCCTCCTTCCTCTTCCCCTTCCTCTCCCTGTTCCTCTTCCTCTTCCTCTCCTCCTTCCTCTTCCCCTTCCCCTTCCTCTTCCCCTTCCTCGTCCCCTTCGTCTCTTTCCCTTTCTCTTCCTCTTTCCCTTCCTCTTCCTCTTTCCCTTCCTCTTCCTCTTCGTCTTCCCTCCCCCGCCCCTCCTTTCTTCCTACTGACGCGTAGACAGCGCTCGGCCCTCCGCAACTTTCTGATGAAGTCGTTCCACTTCGTGCTCATGATCCTGACGCCGCCGGCGACGTCGCGGCTCCGCGACACGCAGTGCGGCTTCAAGCTGTTCAGCCGCGCGGCGCTGCCGCACATCGTGCCGTACATGCACGCCGAGGGCTGGATCTTCGACATCGAGATGCTGATGCTGGCCGAGTCCGCGCCCGCCACGCCCGTGCTGGCCAGCGACGGCCTCACCGTCATCGGCACCAGCCCGGGCATCAAAGTCGCCGAGGTGCCCGTCGACTGGCACGAGGTCGGCGGGTCCAAGATGCATCTCGTCCAGGACAGCGTGCGCATGGCCATCGGCCTCGGCGTGCTCCGTGCTAGCTGGATGTTGGGCGTCTATCGCCGGCGCCTGCCTTCTTAGTCTCTCCTGCCTCTTCTTGTTTTATCTTCTTCCTTTTTTTTTTTCTCCCTTTCTTGTATTTGGCTCTGGACAGCTGTCCTTCTTCTTCTACGGGCACGGGAGGTTTGGACAAGAAATCCTGGGAAAGGGGAGAGGGGGATAGGCCGGAGTGGGACGGGCAGGGATGGGGATAGGATATGGGGCATGAAGGGAATGTTGTCACGGCCGATGGAATCATGGATTGGCGAGCGAGCTAGCTAAAGCTACGGTAGCAATCACCAGTGGGGGCGGGGGGGGGGGGGGGGGGGGGGG
>JAKLNC010000033.1:150136-171970 GCA_022813145.1 Barbatosphaeria neglecta | reverse complement strand
CCCCCCCCCCCCCCCCCCCCCCCCCCCCCCCCCCCCCCCCCCCCCCCCCCCCCCCCCCCCCCCCCCCCCCGAGGCCGGCAAGTGCTGGAACGCTGCTGGCTACGACAAGGAAAGTCGTGGAACAAACGAGCCTGGCGATCTGCTGCCGGTGGTCAGGCGTTGCTGGTCTTCGTGGCGGAGGTTGGGGGTCGGGGACATGAAGCAGCGGGCCCTAGTCTGTATTTCAAGTTAGTCTCTCGGAGGCGACGGAGGCGTCAGACACACACAGTGCAGCCGCACGTTGGTGCTAGCTCCCATTTGACGAAGGAGCGCCTCGCTCCGTTTTCGCAGGCCCGGTCAGAATCCCACGGTCGCAGGGCGCTCCTTGCGATCGAGTCCAGGATCGCAAAAGGTACTTCGAAGGCAGCAGACACGAACAGAGACGGACTGGGACGGGCAGGGACGGGCAGAGACGGACTGGAATGCAGGCTGGCCGGGCTGCCGGGGCTGCGGGCTGCAGGCTGCGGGCTGCAGGCTGTATGGGCTGGACTGGGCGAGCAGCTTCTGACTGACCGTGGTGCAAGGGCGGCCTTTGTGTTGTGGTGTTGTGCCGGGGGGTTCGAGCCTACGAGAAGGACGAGCGGCAGCGGGTTGGGTTGGCCGCTGCACGAACGAGCCACTTAGCCGCGTTGGGAGGGGCCCAGCGCACGGCAGCGGGCGCTGATTGGACGCCACGGAGGCGGTACGTACCTTTTCCAGGCGGTGAGCAGCCTCAGGCAGCCACTCCGTGTGCCAAAAATTTGGAAGTCAAACACACGTCCCCTTTCCGGCTCGCTTGACCCGACCCACGAGTGTCAGTGTCGAAGGGGAACTTCATTCAGCATTGAGTCTACCCATCCTCCTTAGCTGTCACGCCTGGCCGCCTCTCCGCCGCTCAATGGCGCTGCGAGACCAACCATGGCCCCAACACCGTCCCCAGGATGGCGCCCACGCAATAATAAAACACACGCCCCCCTTCCATCCCACAATGCAAATGCATCACCAACTTCCGCATTTTCCCCCAGCCAGCATCACCACTCACCACCGCTGCTCGCCGCCCTGCTCGCCGCGCCCGCCCCAGCAAATCCCCGCGCCCGGCCGCCGTCGCCGACGCGCAATAATCAATCCATCGTCCCAGTCCCAGCCAGCGCCCGCGCGCCTCAGCCCAGACCAGGCAAAAAAGAACTTTTCCCACATCCAACCATCTGCCCATCTCACCCCCAGCAGATTTCCTTCCCTCCTCCCCTCCGCTCCCACCTTTCTCATCTCCTCCCTCGCCTTCCTTCCCTCCCTTTCCTCCTCCCTCCCCTCTGCACCACGCCGACAACCACAATAAGCACATCGCAGCCACAATAAGGACAATCGTACGCCTGCAGCAATAGCCCGCCGGATCTGCCGCTGCAGGCCCACCGACTTGCCCATTATTCTCTGTCAGCCTTGAGGTCGACGGGAGACTGGACGCGCGAGAGAGACGGTCCGGTTCGTCGCAGACCAGCCTGCCACCTGCCTACCTGCCTGTCCACCACCTCTCACGGCACCTTCGCGGCGGCCACCTCGAAGGAAAAAATATTTTAATCACCTGCCGCATTTCGCGCTGCTCCTATCCTGCCTCCTCGGCCCTCGGGCTATTTACCCTCCTCACCTGCCGGGACCCTGTCCGCACGTCTCTTCTCTTCCGAAGCAACACGCAACACCACGATGGCCCCTATGAGCAAAGCCAGCGCTGCGTCCAAGGACCGGCGCAAGTCCGACAAGGGAGAGAAGATGGCGGCCCTCGAAAAGCTGGCCTCGCCGTTGTCCACCTCGCCGTCGTCAACGCGCATCACCATCAGCGTGTCGCCCAGCCGCCTGCGCGCCATTCTCGAGGGGACCTCCCCTGCGACCACTATCAAGGAAGACTCGCCGGCCAAGGAGTCCGCTGAGACGCCGGCCACGCTCCCTGCCGCCCCGGCCTTGACGAACGGGAATGGCTCGCCTGAGAATGCGTCGAACGAGATCGCATCGAACGAGAACGCGACGGACTCGACGCCAAACACCCCTGCGGCCGGCGGCACGCCTGCACCTCCGTCCGTGATGGGTCCTCCTGTCGAGGGTCCCAAGAAGAAGGGCACGAAGCGGAGTGCTGCCGCCCTTTCCGGTAATGGCGATCTCGCCTCCAAGATCAAGGGCAAGCCGGGGCCCAAGAAGAAGCAGAAATTGTAAGTCATCCCCAGCGAGCGCCCCTCTCGCCGCTATTCACCTTCCCCGCCTCGCTCCTTTCTTCGTCGCCATATTCCTATTAGACCTCATTCTACTGCCGCCTATCATACTGACTCATTACTCCTAATAATAGGGACGATGAAGCCGGCCGAGGCGGACTGGGTACGACCCATAAGCTTGGTCCCAAGGCAAACCAAGGTGCTATCAATGCCGGCTTGCGTGCCCTTGACCGTACTGGCAAGCCCTGTCGGAAGTGGAACAGGGGCGGCTTCAAACTCAAGAGCTTCACCGGTGTCGTCTGGGAGGTTCATCGCTGGAAGGCGTTCCCTCCACCCCAACCGGAAGCGGACGAGTCTGCCACCGCCTCCGACGTCGCCTCCGCCGAGGGGAGCACTACCAAGGAGAACAAGGAGAACGAGCAAGGGCAGATCAAGAGTGACAACAGCAACAGCGGCGGCGACGTCGAAATGCAGAGCATCCCCAGCATCAATCCGAGCTCTCCAGCTCCCGTAGTTGTCGCTGCGACATCCTAACCGGCCACTCGTCACCGGTCACAGCGTTTCGCTTTTCTTTTTTTTTCTATTCTTTTTTTTCTTTTTTTCTTTCTTCTCTTTTCTTTCTCACTACGTTTGCGGTCATATACACGGGGTGCTGGGAGTAAAGGTTTATCAACGGGCTCTCTTCAATACTTGTCCGTCGGTGGCACAGGACAGCCATGGCAGGCAATGGATAGGGGCAAACATGTTCGGTCGGCGTTGGATGGAGGTTCTGAGGCAGATTCAGGATGGTGTGGCAACAACATCGGCTGTACGGGAAGAATGGCGTTTTCGTTCGTCTTTCCTAGTCTGTATTATAAGGGCATTCATTTGATGATGCATCGTCTACACTAGAGGGTCCGGTCGGGGTCTGCAAAGGGCCTCTTGCGAGAGAGGACGCTACAAACAAGCTATGGCCTCTCTTTTTCGGCCTGTGGTCTATCTCATATCTCATTTATCCTCCCAGTGCACCCTGGACCGTGGAATAGGTATCTGCTTATGCCAATTCCCAGATCTTGGAGCCAGGCGGCCCGGGGAGCGCGCGATCTACTTAACGGAAGGCAAGGTTGCAGGCTCTATGAATACATATTCTCGAGGTGAGGCATACAGAAAGCAGTCTATGATAACTCTTATCGCCTCGTCTTAGACCAGGGTAGGCTCAGTCGTCAGGGACTCACAGAATTGCGTCTTTTGCTAGTATCTTCCTCGAAAGGCATGATAAGCCGCCCGCCAAGCAGCAAAGGGCAAGCAAGGAATCAGCCGAGTCCGCAGCGGCGCCGACGCCGGACATGAGCGACCTTCGCCCCAAAATCCGGACTTGCCTTGTCAGGCCTACCGAGCACCGACGCTAAATGGAGTAGGCATTCGGCACCATGACGGTAAAGGCGGCTTGATGACGAAAAGAGGATTGCTGAGCAAGACGTGGCTGGCGGTGGTGCGAAGAAGCCGAAGCGCTGAGCTGGCCCACATAATCCGAGCCCGACCAGTGCTCGTCGGCAGAGTTAGGAAGGCATTCGACGACGTCCGAGCCCCTAACGGAAATGACGGGCAGCCAGTTACAGCGCCAGACTGCCCCTAACACCCCCTGTGCGCCCTCGACGTTTATGCACACAGCACACACAGGTACCTATAGGTTCCTTCAACCCAGACCATCGAGACTCGTAAGAGCAGCGGATTTTACCACCCATCCGCCTCCCAATTCTCGCAGCCACGTTGAGCGGCAAATGAGTGGCCACCTGGTGCATTTACCACACGGCCTCTTGCGGTTTTGGGGCGAGAGACTATGCTTCGGTGTCTGCCTGTCGTGCCTAGGCACCCGTACTTGCAGTACCTCCAGGATCCGGGTACTTTGATAATATCGAGTACATCCGTTATACATAGCTTCCTTGTGCATACCCACATGACCCTGCCAGCTGAGGCTACCCACTTGTAGCACGTTAGCACGCTAGGGAACGAACGCCATTGCAGCACCCTTGGGAGTGCGGAGTACCTACAAAGTACCTGTCATGCGCACCACTCCGCACCATCTCCGCACACGTTCCAGTTCACTTGGCACTGCATGACGGAGCTCAGCTACCAACCGCGCAGCGACAGCATACCTAAGCCAAGTCCCTTACTCGCAACTAACCTCCGTCCGATCTGCCTGGCTGCCTTCTAACCAAACTCCCATCCACCCCTCCACCCCCTAGACCCAGCCGCATCGACACACCTCTCTCCGATCCCAGCGACCCCTCATCATGACGAGCCCGTACCCAAACGTCTCGACCTCTCCCGTGGACTACACCCCGCTGGCGACCAGCATTCCTACGTTCGGCCAGCCGCGATCCTCGTACGCCTCTGTGGCGTCCGGAGCAGCATCCGGGCTGCTACGCGCCGGCGGCTTCGCCCACCTGCTGAACCCGGCCGGGGACGGGGCGGACGGCAGCCATACCTATCTTCCGCGGAATCACGACACAGAAGGGCGGCCGAACAGCGTCGAGCCGGGCGCGGCTTCGCGCAGGTGGCAGGCAGCGCACAGCTTCTACGATCTCCCCTCATACTCGCGGGCCTACACGCCCTTCATGCGGCCCCTTACCTTTGACGGCTTCGGGCCGGCGCCCAGCAACACGGCCTTCTTCACGCCGTCGTACCTGAAGGGGACGGTGTACGTACAGAAGCTGGAGGAGCAGCACAGGGCCAAGCTGCAGGCCCAGTGGGAAGGACTGGCAATGAAGGGCCAGGCCACCGGCGGCCTCCCCAGCGGGGGAAGCAGCATTGGACTGCACGGCAGCAAGCCGGCGCCGCTGTCCCATCGGGGCGTGGCCTACGAGGCGGTCGAGCGGCATCCGCCGTCCTCACCCGACGACGACGACACCCTAGCCCTGTTGCCGTCGAGGTGGAACAAGACCGACAAGCTGCCGAGCCTCGAGGTGCTCTCCGACGGACTGGACGTCAAGTTTGTCGCCGCTCGAAGCACCCCCGACCGGGACCACGAAGCGTCGTCCATCCGGGCAGACCACTATATGCCGCCGCAGTGCGGGATCTACTACTTCGAGGTGACCATCCTGACGAAGAAGAGAGAGGAGTGAGTCCCTGGGTCCCTCCTTCCCCGTCCCTCCTTGTACCCCCGTCCTTCCTCCCGGGAACATCTGATGCGATCCTGGGCAGTAGAGGAAACTAACGGCATGGTGGTGGCAAGGTCCACAATAGCGATTGGCTTCTCCGAGAGGACAGTGGCGTTGTCGCGGGCACCGGGCTGGGAGCCAAATTCCTGGGGTTACCACGGCGACGACGGCAACATCTTCGCCGCCCAGAATGTCGGAAAGCATTACGGGCCTCTTTTCACCAGCGGTGACATCATTGGCTGTGGCGTTAACTTCCGCACTGGCTGTGCCTTCTTCACCAAGAACGGCGACAACCTAGGTATGCTAGAAGATTCTCTTCCCTGGCCGCTTCTTGCCCGCTTTCTGTCCGCTCAACCCTCACCCCTTCCTTTCAGACCAAATTTCGGACTAATATTTTCTCGCTACTTGCACAGGCATTGCCTTCCGAGACATCAAAGGCGACAAGCTCAAGCTGTTCCCCTCAGTCGGTCTAAAGAAGACAGGGGAGCACATTCGCGTCAATTTTGGCCAGAACCCTTTTGTCTTTGACATTGACGGAATGATGAAGGTACGCTTAGCTGCCCAATGCTCCCGACAGCCCATTTTTCACTTCTTCACCATTGAATTTTTTTTCCTTCTCTACAACCCTCCATCCCCATAATCCATACCCAGCCTACATAGACGGCCAAGCGCTGTCAGAGCCATCAGAACGATGTCTCGCCCATCTCCCCCCAGGCCTTCCTCCCCTGGACCTTCCTCCCCTGGCCCTTCCTCCCCTGGCCCTTCCTCCCCTGGCCCTTCCTCCCCTGGCCCTTCCTCCCCTTGCCCTTCCTCCCCTGACCCTTCATCCTCTGGCCCTTCCTCCCCCGGGCCTTCCTCCACCGGCCTTTGCCTCCCAATCCTTTCCTCACCGGACGCTTCTCCTCCGGCCCGGCTTTCGCCGTCTCCCGTCCTTGAGCGTCTAATGCGGGAATTGGTATGCTCGTCGCTGTCGCTGATTCATCACCGGCTTTGCTGATAATTGTGCGTGTACAGAAGGAGAATGAAGCCATCAACAGGCAGATCTCAGCCACCAGGTATGTCTTCGTCCCCATCTCGCTCTATCTGTGTGTTCTGCCTAACGAAGAGCAGCACCGACAAGCTAGCGCCGCCGCTAAAGGAGACAGAGCTAGTCCAGCAGTTGGTAAGTATTGGGGGGGGAACCCTTCGCAAGCCGTGCAATAGCGACGTCCTAAACATGGCAATAGGTCCTTCAGTTCCTCCAACACGACGGCTATCTGGAGACGGCGCGTGCTTTTGCCGAGGAGGTTCAGGCACAGAAGAGATCCTTGAGCCTGGACAAGGACGCGGAAATCGAGGGAATCAACATTCTAGACGACGAGGATGCGAACAAGAGACAGCGTAAGTGAATTTGCCTCCGTCGCCGCTGCGGCAATTGTCGTCTATACTCGATTTGGTGTGTCCCGCGTTACCTAACGGGAAGACACAGGTATTCGCAGGCTGGTGCTTGAAGGTGAAATCGACCGGGCTCTCAAGCAGACCAAAACCTTCTATCCACAGGTCCTGAACGAAAACGAGCAGGTGCACTTCCGCCTCCGGTGCCGCAGGTTTATCGAGATGATCCGTCGCGAGGCCGAGTTGAACCTGATGAGTGCTGCGGAGAAGCACGGCAGCGCCCATCAGGCCATGGACGTGGACGACGTGGAGATGGAGGATAGCGCGGACAGCATCCCCGAGAGCCATAACTTGGTGAACCAGGCGCTCACCTACGGTCAGGAGCTGTACGCCGAGTACCGCGACGACCCGCGCCCCGAGGTGGCCAAGGAGCTCCAGGAAGTCTTCTCCCTCGTGGCGTATCCGAACCCTCTTAAGGAAAAGGAAGTGGCGCATCTCTTGGACCGGAAGCAGCGTGTCGCGGTAGCGGAAGAGCTGAACTCAGCCATCCTGAGTAAGTGGACGAACGACAGGCTGCCCATCATGCACTACCAGAGTACTGACGCGAGAACAACAGAATCTCTCGGCAAGTCGTCTCGGTCCGCATTGGAGAATCTCTACGCGCAGACGAGCGTCTTGTTGGAGGATCTCCGGGAAGACGGAGGTCCGGGATCGTTCGTTACCATTAAGGACGTCATCGACCAAATCCCGTGATCCACGGACGTCTCTTCTTTCCAGTCGCCGGGGGGTACCTAGTGGGAGAAACAGAGTGGGAGCAGGCAGAGGTGAGGCTCGAGGAATGATAGGCCCGGGAAGGGCGTCACATACAGCATGACCATTCTTATCGGTATTCCGTATCCCTTTTTTTTTCGTGTTTCCTTCGTTTTTCATCGGCGGGAAGAAAGGACAACTCTACTTTCGGATTCCGGCTGCCCCTTTGTAATTACGCGCGCGCACAACATGCATGTTTTCCCCGGTCTGGTTCCCTCTCCTGCTGTTCGGGGAGAAGGATCTTTGCGGATCGGGTCCGGCGGGTCGTGCGACGTACCGGTATGGAGGACGGGGGATATGCGTGTTTCGCGTTCTAGATACCTCCGGTAGCAAACAAATAATTGCCTAACTTCGGAGCACCTGATGGATTTCTCAGGAACGCGCCGGCTGTGCGGAAAGGGTTCTCAAACACTATTCCATACGCTCCATAATAGCGGCAAGTCCGATCTAGTCCGATCTTTTCTCCCGAGCAAGGCGGTTCTGAATCTCAGCTCACATCGCTCTCACCGCGGGGGGGCTGGACATCACGTGAGTCTAGGATGCAGCCGGGTTGGGCACAGACGCTCTGCTTTAAAAAGTCTACCAAGTAAAAACGCTGTGACTGCTAACGTGATGTCTACGGTCGTTTGTTGGGGGGAGAGGGGAGAAACAGCAGCTTGGTCGGTTCTCAAGACGGACAAGCAAAACGCGGAAGACTTCGGCATTTCTTCAAAGCCACTAGGGCTCTGTCTATTCCGTCCTCAGGCGCACGCACGTGAAGCAATTTTCTATAATCCCTCCTATCGTTCTGTCAAAGCAGTCGGTGCTGGGCTCAGGTTGCTAAGGACGGGGGCGAGAGCGGGTGTGAGCTGGTCGAGATGGGCGTCGCGTCGAAATAGCAGTCCCGGAGGAGCTGCTTGCTCTTCCGAATCGAGAGCGGTGGCGGGATCAGCGCCGCATCGTCTTCCCCCTCAAACTCGGGCGTGTCGTCGTCCGCGTCGTCGTCCGTATTCTCGCCGTCCACAGCCGTCGCCGAACCCCCCTCTCCTACTACCCCGTCCCGATCTTCCCCTTCTTTATCATCGGCTTCTCCTCCTCGTTTCTCTTCTCCTTCCTTGGTGTCCCATTCTGAGCGGGCCATCAATTTCTCTCGCTCGCCGAGGAGGAGCGAGGGGTGAGCCGGGTCCAATCGGCTGTGGCCCCGGCCCCGGCCGCGGTCGCGCTCGCGCTCGCACTCGTACTCATAGCCGTGCTCGTACTCGTGCTCATACTCGTACTCATATACGCGCTCGTGGTCGTGCTCTCCATGCTCGCCATGCTCGCCGTGCTCGTCGTGCTCATGTCCTTGCTCGTGCTCGCTATGTTCATCGCGGAGGACGTTCTTCCGGCGCTGCACGACAGCCTGGGCGACGGCCCGGTGCCTCCAGTAGCGGTGCCACGCGGCCTGGATGACGGGATCACCCTGGTAGCGGGGCGAGAAGAAGTAGAGCAGCTTCATCTCGGGCGGGGTCATGAGGTAGGCGCA
This sequence comes from Barbatosphaeria neglecta, assembly GCA_022813145.1. NCBI lineage: Eukaryota > Fungi > Ascomycota > Sordariomycetes > Barbatosphaeriales > Barbatosphaeriaceae > Barbatosphaeria > Barbatosphaeria neglecta. Next base: position 162,926 of record JAKLNC010000033.1, on the reverse strand, counting down.
GGGCTGGGCAGCCAGCCGGCCCAGCAGCTGCTGCAGGGCACTCTCGAGGCGACGGCCGGCCTCGCTGTCGTAGAAGGCGTCGCCGCCGCGCTGGACGAGGTGCAGGGCCAGGGCGAGCTTGGCGTTGGCTGGGTCGCGCTCCCAGGGGGTGGGCATGACTGCGTGCGGACGTGTCGGGAGGATAATAGAGGTTGAGCTGATTGAAGGGGGGGGATATCGATGTATGTTGGTTGATATCTAGTGTAGGTACAGGTGGGATGTACCTAGATAGTATCCCGGTTCGGTCAGTCAGCCGGCCCGGGGGGGGGGGGGTTGGAAGAAGAGATGGCGGTGTCGAGCCGACGATGGGCGATTGGGAGAGTAGGCGGTTGTTGATATAAACGTCGCGCCTTCGCGGCAATGTAGGTACCTACTTACTTTATTTGCTTCGAAGGGATGGTTTGGCAGTTGCTACTGGCGTAGCGTAGCTAGGTAGGTACTTGTAGGGGGCAGGTGCCGACGGAAGGCCGAGGTGCTGTCTTTAGGGCAGGAGGGAAGGGGGAGGCGATCGTGAAAAGGACCTACGGAAGTTAATCACTATTCTGGATAGCGGGAGGGTAGAGCGATAGTGCAATGAGCTGGTTCCTACATGTCGGTAAGTAGCTTCACTTCGAATAGGAAAAGGCGTAAGCCGGAATTGTACACGTCGGATTAAGTGAAGCATCCATCCGCCTACCTACAAAAGAGTACGGCAGACGGGCAGTCTATATGGTACGAGGTGTGATACTGGGTATACAGAGTCTATACAAGTCGTGAAGCCATGCACCCGCGACTCCGTCCCCGCCGAGCCATGACGCGTCTGCCCAGATGCGACCGATACGGCTCTCTCTATTCTAGTACTCCAAGTTTGGCGCCGCCGGAAACCAGCTACCCTATTGTGACACTTATCCCGAACACCCGTTCTCGAACACCGTTCCGGAACCCCGTCCCTAAACACAGCTGCTCCCCGTCAGGCCGACTTCTTCTTGCCGATCTTCCAGCCCCAGGACCGCAGCACCTTGACGACCTTGGGGGTTACGGCGGCGGTCAGGGGCACGCGGATGAAGATGAAGCTCTTGTGGATGGCATAGGCCAGTGCGAGCTGCGTAGCGAGGCCTGTCATAGCGCGCTGTTAGCTTCCCGTTCGTCTTCCCAGGGGCCGCCGGATGGCTTCTCTTGACGACCGCGTAGATGGCTGCCACTTACTAGCCTCGGCCTTATGCCGCGCGTCAGCCCTCTCGACGCCCCAGCCAGCCCCTTCGGCGTTGCTGCCGGTCCCGTCGCCGCCTGCGCCGTCGGACTTGGCTTGCTGGGCCGCCCGTCTGTATTCGCGCCAGGACTCCTTCACCCGCTCCGGGATGAACTTCTCCGCGGCGGAGACGACGTAGTGCTCGACCTCCGCTGGGCAGGGAAGCATCGCATGTTAGCTCGTCGTTCCGGGGACCCAGAGAGGGAGGGGAAAAGCGGGAATGTGCGTGCCTATCTTGTCCGTGCCGACGGTCCTGACCAGGAGAAAGCAGAAGGGAAAGTCGAGAACGCTCAGGCCGAGGTAGACGCCGACGGCGGCCCATCCGTATTCGCGGGACAGCTTCTTCAGCCTGGCGCCCAGCGACAGCGCCTTCTCCGCCTCTTTCTCGGTAGTAGAGGAAGTCTGCGATCGCCGGGGTCTGGAAGAGTGGAACGTGCGCCGAAACGGCGATGCGCCCCAAGACGGTCCCGACGGCTGCCCTTGCCAGAACCGACCGCCCGGTCTCGCGGACCTCGCCGGAAAGGTGCTGTACGACGAGACTGTGCTCTTCCAGCCTTGCTTTCCGGCGCTCTGCAAAGGCAATCGTAGGCCCGGCGCCGGCCGCCTCAGCAGGGCGCCGGCGAAAGCGCCGAGCGACCGGCGTAGCATCTCTGCCCTTCTTATGCCTCGCGGGGCGGTAGTTGTGCGTGCGTCGAGCTGGCCGATCTTCCTGTCGATCTTCCTGTCGATCTTCCTATCGATCCTCCTGTGGTCTTCGAGGTTGGCCTCTTTCCTTCCGGTCGCATGGACAAGATTGCTAAGGCAGCCCGGGCATGTTCGCGGCGAGCGGCAGTTCCCCTGTCGCAAATTTATTCAGTTATCGTGGCGAGAGATAGAGGAGAGGGAGGTTGTCGGCTTGGTCGATCGGACCGGCGTGATTCGGGGTTACGGGTCTCTCCGGCGGAGCTCCATGTGCCTGCAGCAGTATAATAAAATTTTCGGAAGCTCCCTCCACTCTGAGTGATGTAATGCCGCTCGCTCCCGTGGTGGACAGGCATCGACCGCCGGGGCTGCCGGATCACCGCATCTGATTGGCTTGAGCGCCACATGACTTGGGTGTGGCTGAGTGAGCGGTTTCGTCTTAGTCTGGAATGCAAAATCCGCATTTCCGTTTCCGCATTCCTGTCCATCTTCGCATCCCGGTCCAAGAGGACGGATCGGAATTGATACAGCTGGGAGCTAGTCTTTCTATAAGACCTCGATTGCTATGCCCGAGCCTTCGACGGCTGGCCCTCTTGCGGAGACGCAGCCGGCCGCGAGGGCAATCGGTCGAGTCCATTCGCCTCTCGGCCATTCGCCTCTGCCTTCGAGCCACGCCTCCCGCCGGCCAATGGCGATGTCGCGCGCACCGCCAATCCTTCTAAGCGCCGTCCCTCGCCTCCATTCTGGCATGCCGGCGCCTGGCCAAGGATTTCCGCTGCTCAAGCGCCCGCACGGCGCATGCGCTGATTGGCCCTCGCACCACGTCCTGCAGCTCAAATTAGACGGGCGCCCAGTCTGAGGGCGAAGAGGAAGGACCAGAGCCCCGCAGGCTGTGCAGGCTGCCCTCGAACTTGCTTAACTTGCCCGCCCTCAGCCTGTTCTCTCTTTTATTTTCTCTTCAGTGTCTGTTGCCATCTGTTGCTATCTGTTGCTACCTGCTGCTACTCGTTCTATCTGCGATATTCTCTGCTCTCTCGCCAACCCTAACGACCCCCTCCTGATACACCTGTCGGATCGGGTGGGTACCTGCTGTAGGTTTGCCTCCTCCGGGATATGCGGGGAAGGAGCCGCAACAGTTGAGGTCACAGGCCGAAGCTCAGACACAGCCTCACAGAAGGTATATTCTCGATGCTGACGCCGGTCGTGAACCAGTAAGAGGAAGGCGCTCCGTTCGCTCGTATTCGCAGGCGTGCCGAGTCCAGAATGTCGTCGCCCTATTATCCTCGTAAGAGCCAATGGCACCCCTTCTCCCTAGGTAGACATGACGGCTGACTGACAAACCATAGCCCCACCCGGAGCTGCAGCAGGAGGTATGCAAGCCGGAAGATGAGAGGAAAGAAGCGAGGGAAGAGAAGCGATGGAAGAAAAGCGAGGGTAGAGAAGCGAGGGAAGAGAAGCGAGGGAAGTCAAGCTGACGCCCTGAATCGTATGCAGCACCGGCGCAGAAGAGCTATCCTCCGCCGCCGCAATCCCCTCCCGCGGCGCAGACCAGCTTCTCCTATCCGCCTCCGCCGCCGTCCGGCGGTCCCGCAAGGAACTATCCGCTACCTCCCCAAGGCGGTCCTACCCAGACGCCGCCTCCTAAGCTGTCTACGCCTTCCTATCCGCCCCCCCCGCAACAGCAGCAGCAGCCGCAGCCGCAGCATCAGTTCTCGCCCCCGCCTCAGCAGCAACCACAGCAACAGCAGCAACAAGTGCGGCCGCCGGGCCAGCAGTCCACCCTGCCCGTGCGCGCCCAAGCGGCACCCCAGTTCGCCGCCCCTCCGACGTACAACGGGCCGCCGGAGCCGGAGTACCCGCGCGAGAAGACTCTCGGTTACGATGAAGAGCAAGAAGAGCACGAAAGCGACGGCGCGCTGGACACCAGCGATCCTACTAATTTGGTGGCGGGGGCCCCGCCGGCGGGCCACTTCGTCGGCGCCGGCGCTACCGTCGACGACGTGGGCACCTTCAACGGCGGGAGCTACCGCATCAGCCACCGGGACTGCAACACCATCCTGACCGTCCAGCTGGCCGTAAACTGCCCCTTGCACGCGAAGCCAGGTGCGTATCCTGTCAAAACCCCCTGAGAACCAATCCCCGGGAAGGATGCTGATTCACCCCCCCCCCCTTTCCAGGCGTGATGATTGCCATGTCGCCCACAATCACGCTCAAGGGCGCGTACAAGTTCAGCATGAAGAAGCTGGTGGCCGGCGGCGAGATGGGCTCGTCGACCTTCACTGGCCCCGGCGAGCTGCTGCTGGGCCCGCCCATGCTGGGCGACATCACCAGCCTGCGCCTGACCGGCAACGAGTCGTGGTCGGTCGGCCACGACGGCTATCTGGCCTCCACCCACGGCGTCATCAAGGAGTACAAGCGCCAGGGCATCGGTAAGGCCATGTTCAGCGGCGAGGGCCTGTGGGTCTACAAGATCAGCGGCGTCGGCCTGCTGTGGCTCACCAGCTTCGGCGCCATAATCCGCAAGGATGTGAGTATTTCCGTCTCTACTTAACACCCCCCCCCTTTTGCGGTTCCGCTCGCTGACGCGCCGCGCCTCCGCAGTTGGTCGAGGGAGAAAAGTACATCGTCGACAACGGTCACCTCGTGGCCTGGAACACAAAGTACATCCTCGAGCGCGTCGCTTCGGGCGGCATCATCTCCGGCTTCGCCTCGGCCGAGGGGCTGGTCTGCAAGTTCACCGGCCCCGGCACCGTCTTCATCCAGACTAGGAACGCGGTACGCTCCCTCGGATCTCCCCCATAGCCCCATCGCCGTATTGAGCCAGACGCTAACCGCGTGGACGGTGCAGAAAGCTTTTAGTGCTTATATGACGGGCCAGAGCATGCAAGCCGTGTAAGGGCCCCGCGTCGTTCGGATGGTGGGATTTGGATATCGTCTTCTTGGACATCTGGTATCCATAGTCATCGTTTCGGCACTTTTCTTTTTTTTTTCCACCCCCAAAAAGGCATCTCAATTTTGCGGCAGTATTACGTCGGTGTTGTCTATGTAGGGTCGGGGTGTATGTGGCTCTCCTTGTCGCCTCTCATCAGACACGTGCATTTGCGGAATTCAGGGCAAGCAGACTTGTGGGCATATCGGGTAGGTAGTGGGAACAGGTAGTATAACGAAAGACTGGCTCTTACCAATGTCCGTTTCGTATGCGTCTAGTACTCAGGGACCCCGTATGAGTCCTCCTTACTCGGTATATGCACGGCAGTAGCGATCAAGACGGTTGCGGTTGACGAAGATGGGTAGTGAAGGCAGGCGGCACCAGCATAGCTTGTAGGCATAAATACTACTTTGCCTATGGCAGGCATAAGTGAGGCGTAAACAAGACTCCTTGTTGCGCCGGGGGTAGTCGCGAGAGGGCGAGGCAGGCTCGCCGGACGGCCTTTTATCGCGCCGTCGTCAACAAGGCCGGCCCTCCCTCGACCTCTCTTAAACCACCTCGACTCCTCTCGACCTCCTCTTCCCCCACGCCTCCGAGCAGCAACATTTAGTGGACGGGCTCTCCTCTCCGTGGTCTCCTATCTAGGGATTTTGGCTAGATTTTCCTCCTCGCCTCAGCTTTAGGGTATCTCTTCCTTTGTATAGGGGGCGCTGACAGCGTTGGCCGCCCACCCCCATCCCCATCCCATCACCCTAGCCCTGCCTACTTGGCCTATCTACCGGCTCGAGCGTTGTTGTTGTGTTTGCGTGCAACCCGGCCAGCGACTCGGGACAGAGCGCACCCGAGCTTCTTCTCCCCTCACTTTTTGGATTTTTCTTTTCTGCTTCGACGAGCTTCGAGCTTCCCCCGGCGGTACTTTCGTCCCATCTTCTCTCTCTCCTTACCGCCCTCCATCTGCCACCATCCGCGCAACTATCACCGGAAGTGCTGCTGCTCCCTTGCTCGGTCGTGCTTCTTCTCTCCTCTTTTCCGCCCACCACCGGCCGAGTGAGCCTCCATCGATCCGCCCAGCTTTTCTCATCCGCCAACCACCACTGCGAGGCCTTCCGTTCGCTCAACAAGATATCCGTCTCGAGTAGGAGAAGCTTGTAAGTCCAGTGCCCTTTTTTCCATCTCGCCTGCCTCTGCGCGGCGTCTCTCCCCCTTCGCCTCGCCGCCTCACCCTTCTCCCACTTTTCTGCCGGCCGCGAGCGCGATCCCCTTTGTCACTGCCTTCACCTCCCGAGCACCGACCGGCTCGACGCCCATCGTAACCGAACCAGATAAAAAATTCTAACAGCCCAACCCCTTCTCTCCCTTTGCAGACAGCTTCGATCTTCGATCATCGCTTTCTGATCCCAATCGCACCCCCGACTCACTCTTACCAACTCTCCGCTGCTCTTTCGACATCGTGCCACCTCTTATCCATTGTGGCCCTATTTCGAGTAGGCTTTTGCACCAAGTGAGCGTCGCTCTCGGGGTAGCATCGTCATCCAGCTTCTATTCTGTCGTCGCCTGTATCCAAGCATCTATTTCTCTTCCAGTAAGTCTCATCCCCGACCTGCTTCCCTATCGCCCATCGCCCATCGCCCATCGCCCATCTTCCAATCACACGTCTCTATCGCCATCGCCATCGCCGCCGCTATCGCCATCGCCGAACTGCGTCGCGGTTCCTGCGTAGCCTGGTAGCGTAGTTCGTTGACGATCGATTAAAGACTCAGATCTCAGCTCAGCCCCTGCTTCTGCATCGCGCTGTGATATATCAGAAGTCGGCATCTCTTTCCAAGTCTCGTCGCCGTATGACCAGACTCTCTTCCGTTATCCCTCGGGGAAGGCAAGCCGTTTAGCCACCTCTTATCGTCGGTGAGTCCCCGTTCTCACCTCACCTGCATCTCACTTTGACCTCACTTTTACCCTCTCCTGACCTGGCCCCTTTGACCGCCTTCGTCCACCGCCTTGCACTTTTTTTTCTGCCTTCCCCTTCCACCGTCGCCCACTATCGTCGCCCACCTGCGCACTTCCTCTGCCTTTTCTCGCACACTCCCACCAAAACCACCAACTCGGTCGTCCATCAACTTTTTTTCATCGCCCACCCACTTGTTCATCATCAACCATCGATATCCTTCGTCTGCTTCCTGAAGATATCCTAACTATCGAGCCTTCGTGCAGATTATCCACAGTGACTGCGCAGAGCGCTTTCTTGCCCTGCCCATCCTCTGTCTATCCTCTGTCTATCCAACAAGGTCGCCTGCAGACTTTGCCATCATCGCCCCCCTGTCTATTCGACGGAGTCGCCTACAGACTTTGCCATCAATCGATCTGTCTATTTGACTAAGTCGCCTACAAGACTTCGTCGCCGCTCAAGAGTAAGTGCAGCCCTAGGGATAGCCCATAGGCAACGTACGAGCGAGGGCTGACCATGGTAGTAGGCGTATTCACCATGTCTCCCAAGAACAACAAGGGAAAGAAGGGCTCCGGCAGCTCCAAGGTCAAGGCCTCGGGGCTGACTATCGACACCGGCAGCAAGGCCGGCAAGGGCTCCAAGAAGGAGTACGGCAGCGACAAGCGCGCCAAGGCCCTCGCCAGCTCGGACTGGCGCAGCAACATGACCCCTGTTAGCGGCGAGGCTGGCGAGGCTGGCCCGTCTGCCGGTGCCAGCGGCACGAACGAGACGAGTATCACCATCGCCGGCAACTCTGTCATGGCCAACAATGCCAAGAACAACTCGGTCAAGGACACCCATTCTCTAAAAGACACCCAGGGCAACCGCATCAGTCACTCGACCATCGCGACTCCCAAGACGGCTCCCAAGACGGCTGCCGCGTTCACCACCGCCGCCGAGGCTGAGCGTGACGAGCAGGACGAGGCCCGTAAGGCAAAGGACGCCTTCCTCATCGCGTCTCTCCACAAGTGCCTGCGGTACGATGAGAACTTCTTCCAGTCGATCTACAAGCTGCCCACCTTCTATCGCCCCATCATCGAGGCCAGCCCCATGGCGGGCACCGAGAATTCATCGCCTCCCGGCTACGCCATGCCCGAGCTCGCCCAGACGGGCACCTGCGCGATCCAGATCGAGGGCGCCGGTCGGGTGCAGTACCCGGGCGCCAACACTCATCAGGGAAGCCCCGATGTCGTGCTCACGGTCACGCCCATCACGGCGGCGGAGATGCGCTACATCTCGAGCAACGACCCGGTGCACCGCGTGCCCCTAGGCCAGCTGCACGTGGCCAAGCACCGCGCGCGCCGCGAGACGTCCGAGGACGATCTGGACGCGTTCCAGGTGCACAAGGCCACCACCAAGTTCGCCTACCGCTGCGCGAGCCTCTCGCCCGAGTTCCTCAACCAGGACGCCGCCGCCCGCTTCGACACGGTTGAGCGCCTTAGAGGAGCCCGCCGTCTTCAGCACAACGACCCTGCCGCGGCCACCGTCGGCTGCGGGACCGGCTCCGGCGAGCCCATCTGCGAGACGTCGCCCCACCGCCGGCGTCCCAGCGAGGAGGAGAAGACGATTGCGCGCGCCCGCTTCGACGCCCTCATCCAGCGCCTGAACCTCCAGACGGAGCGTTGCGCACGCGTTGCCGAGACGTCCGAGGAGAACACTCCCACTGAGCGGACCGTGGAGTACGCCAGGGGCGTCGCCAATCGCGAGTACGAGGACGAGACGGCCGAGACGAAGGCCGTCCGCGCCGACTCGGGCTACTACTCGCCGCGTGCGGGCATTCTCGACCTCCTCCGCAAGGCTGCCGACCACGTCGGCTCTTACGCCAACGGCACCGATGGCCAGGCCGCCCCCGAGAAGGGCAGCAACGCCTCGAACAAGCCCTCGGCCCCTCATGAGCCGGGCCCGAGCGTCGCGGTTAGCACCGGGAGCGGCGGCGATCCCGACGAGCACTGGTTGATGCAGTCCGCCGGCTTCGCCGCCTCGAGCTTCGAGAGCCCGTCCAAGGCCAAGACGCTGGACCCCAACGCCAAGGAGTTCGTCTCTATGAAGGACGCCAATAAGCAGCAGGGCTTTGCCACCATCGCCGTCGGCTTCCAGTGCCCGGTCTTCCGCCAGGGCCGCAAGCCGGCCACGCGCATCCCCGTCTCTCAGCTCTTTGGCCAGCCGGGCCAGCAGTACAGCAACGCCGCAATGATGTCGGCCCAGCAGCAGCAGCCGTGCACGCCGCCGTACGCGCAGGATCAGTTGCAGTCTCGCTACGCCCAGGGCTACCCTCAGGGCAACCCTCAGGGCTACCCTCAGGGCAATCCTCAGGGCTACCCTCAGAGCCAACCTCATAGCTACTACCCCCAGGAGTGCCCCCAGCAGAACATCCAGGCCTATCCTCCGGCCCATCTGCAGGTGTACCGCGTGGCTTATCCCCAGGGCTTCCCCCAGGGCTACCCCCAGGGCTATCCCCAGGGCTATCCTCAGGCCCAGGCGCCCTTCAGCGCGGCGGCGCCCGTGGTCTCCGCTTGCCACCCGATGGCTACGCCCATACCGAATCCGGCGGCGGGCAACATGGTTGCTGGCAGGATGATGGCGGTCCCTTCGATGTGCCGCCCAATGGCTGCTCCTCCCATGGCTGCTCCTCCCATGGCTGCTCCTCCCATGGCTGGTCCCACCAAGGCTGCCCTTCCGATGGCTCCCTGTCCGGTGGCTGTCCCTAAGATCGTCATGGGGGCTAAGGCCCCCCTCTCGTCCGCGGCTGCTCGCCCGGCCGCTCCAGCGGTCAGCCCCAACAATAGCTTCTACCTCTCGGCCGCGCAGGCTCCTGCTCCTGTCCCCGCGCAGGTCCCTGCTCCCGTCGCCGCTCAGGTCCCCGCTCCTGTCGCCGGTCTCGCCCCGTTCGTCGGCGGCACCCGCCCGCCGGCGCCGCGCCCCAAGCCCAAGGTGCCTGACACGGCGGCCCAGCAGGAGTACGAGGCGTATCTGGAGCAGCGCAAGGCCGTCGATCCCGCCTACGCCATGGAGTGCAAGCGTCGCCAGGCCAAGCGCTGGCAGCGGCAGCAGGCCGGTCGCCTGCAGTACATGCCCTATCGCGCCTAGAAGGCGTCGTCGCCGTCGGATGATAAGGGCGCCGACAAGCCGAAGGACGACAAGCCGAAGGACGACAAGCCGAAGGACGACAAGCCGAAGGACGACAACTCGAAGGAGAAAGGCAAGAAGAAGAGACAGGAGGGCGGCAAGACCGACAGCGGTGGCACCGACGACAGCGACAAGAAAGACGCGCCTCCGCCATCGTCCTCGCCGCCTCCCCCCGATACAGACTCCAGCCGGAGGGGCTCTTCTACCGAGCAGTCGGCCAGAGCTAGCACCGACAGCACCGACAGCACCGGCAGAACGGGCAGAACGGGCAGCACCGGCAGAACGGGCAGCACCGGCAGCACCGGCAGCATTGGCTGATAATGGCCACCTTTTTTCCTTTTCTTCTCCTCACCAGCCATGTATCGTCTTTCCCCACTTCTCCGTATGATACCCCAGCATCTCTTGTCCTTCCCGTCTGTCGTCACTTTTGCTGTTTTCTCTTATTATCCTCTTCTGTTTCCCTTTTTGTTTTCTCTGTCCCATACCCAAAAAAATAATCACACAACAGGTAGGTTTATGACGAGGATCAGGGTAGCAACTATCAGGACGGGGGAGAAGTCTTTCTGCACGGTCATGGTTAGGGAGAGACATACCCACTTCGGTAGACTTTATCTCGAGCACGAAATCAGAAATTAGAAAAGCACAAGAGGTGCCACAGGAGAGAAGACTGAGTGAGAGGAGTGACTAGATGAGAGGAGTGACTAGATGCAGTGACTAGGTGAGAGCGGTGACTAGATGAGAGCAGTGACTAGGTGAGAGCAGTGACTTAATGAGAGCAGTGACTAGGTGAGAGCAGTGACTAGATGAGAGCAGTGACTAGATGAGAGCAGTGAAGTGGGATTAGAAGTAGATTCTGCGCCCGCCTGGATACGCACCTCGTACGCACTCTCATACCGTCCTGCCTTCGCTGGCGCACACGCCCGTCGATTAGCACACAACACATAGACGCAGATGAGGAGGACCAGTAGCAGCAGCAGCAGGCTGTGGTGGCCGTAGCAGGAGGAGCAGTAGTCCGCAGAGGAAGCAGGGGTCGAGCTTGTTCGCTTGTTGGGTTGGATCAGAAGTTTGCGGGGACTCCGCGTGCGTCGAGATGGGGGAATCCAAGTACGCATTGCGGGCGGGTAAAGTGCCGCGGGGCATTACCCCGTCTTGGAAGTGGACCAGGCTGGATGGAGCCGTCGGATAATATGACCCCACAGGCCTGCAGGCTATACCAAACTGTAAAGTACAGTACCGAGAGAATAAGCACTCTGTAACCCGTGCTACAGCAGTCATGTTTCTCGGGGCATCCCCCGTGTACGATGTTCGCGAGTGCCATGGAGCGCGTTCACGGAATGGATTCCATACATGCGCACGTGCGACATGGAAGCATACCTACCCAATACAATAAAAGTTTGCTTTTGCTCCCGAGACGAGACGGACCGATGGCGTATGTGGCGGCGCGAAGTGCCGTCTCTCAGCGCCCGTCATTGCCTGTTCGGTGTCTAGCGCCCCGAACTAGAGCTGGGGGTGGCCGGGCTGCGTGACTGCGGGGAGGCGACTGGCAACTTTAACTTGGCAGGAGAAGGCAGGGACTAATCTGTACTTGGCTACTTGGCAGCAGGACCAAGAGATCCTCTTCTTCTCGCCATTTTTTTTTTTTTTTTTTTTTTTTTTTGGTTTACTTCACTACAAAGCTGGTCTCCGACGACATATACGGAGGACTTACGTCGGCGTGCATACAAAGCACTCCGTACAGAACCGCAGAACCGCCCCCCTCCACATGCACCTTTGTTTTTGATTTCGGTCCTTCCCACGTCGTAGCGGGAGGGGGGGGGGAGGGGGGGGGCGACAAACGACGGACGGGTGAACGGACACACGGACGCCAAGCGTCCATCTGCTGTCTGCTACTTGTATAATCTCCATCCACCCGCACGCGTGCCCCATACACGATACGTTCAGAGGTGCAAGATGCATGGAAGGTAGAAGCTCCCCGTCCGTCGGCTCTCCGTCCCATTCAGCCGCGGCCAATGGGCGATCTGCCCGAAGCTGTCCTGCGGGAAGAAGAGATGCAGGCGGCCCCTGGCTTTCCTGAGCAGGGGTAGTAGGGTGTGCTGTTTGTGGCGATTGCGATACTATACCGTGCACGGAGGAGGGAAAAGACAAGAGAAGGAGACGGAGGGACCCCGCCAATGATCCTTCCATCTGATGATCAGCACGCACATATACGGAAATGTGTGCGAGAGGCAGCTTACTGCGAGTATTCCGACACGTTCCCATCCTCCCGTCCCAGGGCTGCCTGTGAGTGGCCCGGCTCGCATCTGCATATCTTCTATCCCCGGGAGCTTGTCGTCGGGAGCTACCTACAGGAAGGCTATCTGTAGGTGGTAATTGCATACGCGTTACGATACATAGCGACTACCACACCGCATATGCCGGTCGTTTCCAGCTGCATATGATCTTCTCTCTCTTCTTCCTCCCCCAGTAGTCCGGGCCCCGAGATTGTCAGCTTCTCGTCCCCTCCCCTCCTCCCCTCCTCCCCTCCTCCCTTCCCGCTGCCCTGCTTTCTCCCCCGTGGTATCCCCTCTCCCCTCTCCTCTCCCCCTCTCCGCTCTCCCTCGTGCCCTCCCTCTCCCCCTTCCCCTCTTCTGTCGGGGGTATTGGGGTGTCTCGCAATAAATAGATAGCAGGGGCGCTGCTCCTTCCTTTTTTTTTGGGGCCGGGGCCCCCCCCCCCCCCCCCCCACCCCGCGGGGGGAGGGAGACGAGGCAAAAAGAAGGGAGGGAGCAGGGGCCGGCGGCGGGCGGGGGGGGGGGGGGGGGGGGGG
>JAKLNC010000033.1:123916-144420 GCA_022813145.1 Barbatosphaeria neglecta | reverse complement strand
CCGACCTACTCTCTCCCCCCTACCCCCCCCCCCAAAACACCACTCCTTTTTGTACTGACAGCAAGTAGATGAACTACGCCGTCGTCATCCTCGCGTTCGTGTGCCTGCTCGCCACGGGGTACTGGTTCCTCCGCGGGCGCGAGTACTACACCGGCCCCCGCACGCGCGCCCGCGTCGTCGACGGCGCTATCATCGCCGACGCCGATGCCGAGGCCGACGCCGACGTCGACAGCGCCGGGTTGGAGCCCGACCAGGAAAAGGCGGCCGGGGGTCTGCACCGGCGTGCGGTAGGAACGGCGTGAAAGATAGACAGTCAGAAAGAGAAAGACAGAAAGAGAGAGACAGAAAGAAAGAGGGGACCTCGGCGTGGGGGAATGCATTCAACTGTTCTTTCCTTTTGGTGATGACGCATGCGTCGGGTCTGGGTCATGGACGGACGGCTGGTCTGGTCTGGTCGGCTAGGTACCTGAGGGACGGAGGACGGTGGATATACGTGATACCCCCCCATATATAAGAGACGGAATTGATACTTCATTTTTCAACAAGGTGCTCTCCGACAGTGGTATTCGACGCTATGAAATGACGAGGTGTCTTCTAGAAAGTCTATGCCGCCCAGTATCGAGTCGATCGTGCGCCGTTCTTTTCTATCGTCCTACTCGGGGCTCTGGCCATCAGCCGGAGAAGATGTCCTCGACACCGGCCCAGGTGCCCTTGGCCCGCTCCTCCCAGTAGCCGTCACGGCCGCCGCGCAGGCGCCAGACCTCGTCGCCGTCGGGGCCTGAGGCCACGCGCACGAACCAGCGGGGGCGGTGTTCCTCGCCGCGCTCCTCCAACGCGCGGCGGCGGGCGCGCTGGGCCTCCTCCAGGCGCGCCTTCCAGGCCTCGGCCTCGTCCAGCTTGCCCTCCTCGGCCAGCCGCTGGTCCGGGCGCAGGCGCGAGTCGGTGGGCGGCAGGTGCCCGCGCTCCAGCGGCGTGATCTCGTTGAGGGCGGCGGCGAAGCCGGTCATGCCGTACACGTTGGCGGCGTTGTCGACCAGGCGGCCCGCGCGCCAGATCTCGCGACCCCCGCCGGCGCCGCCGGACTTGCTGCCGGCCTCGACGACGCGCAGGGCGCTGGTCCAGGTGCCGGTCAGCGCGAAGCCGGCAGGGGCGCCGTCGGGGCCGAAGGTGTCGACCTGCACGTCCTCGCTGCGGCCGCCGAACATGCCGCGCGAGCGGAACTCGACGGTGGCCTTAGCGCCGGTGCTGTCGTTGGTAACATGCATGGTGCCCACGGGCTCGACGTACTTCTCGCCCATGACGACGTTGCGCAGGAAGACGGTGGCCACGCCCCACGAGTAGCGCTCCTCGACGCCGTCGGCCAGCCGCAGCACCACGCGCACGCGGCCCTCCGTGGTCAGCTCCGCGCTCTTGCCCCAGAACTTCTGCGTGGGCGCCGGCGCCTGCGCCAGCGACCAGGTCGCCGTGTCCGCCTGCAGGGCCATGCGCACCGGCCGGTGGCTGACCTTCTCCACCAGCAGGCGGAAGCCGCCGGGGACGTCGTGCTCCGACCGCACCAGCTCGTAGGTCTCGCCCAGTAGCGGGTTGAACGGCTTGCGGATGGACCGCTCCTTGCAGCGCCCGCCCGAGAACTGCGAGACGGCGAAGGCGGCCACGTACAGCAGCCGCTCCGCGGCCTGCGGCTGCCGCGCCGCCTGGTCCAGCAGCTGCGCGTACTCCAGCTGCTCCGCCGCCCGCTGCAGCATCGACGTCGGCTCGTTGGCCGACACCGGCATCGAGATCGTCGACAGGTCCTTGCCCACGTTCTTGCGCACGAACGCGATCAGGCTGGGCGGCAGCACCGTAGCCGCCGCGATCGTCGCCCGCCGCTCCACCCTGTCCGCGATCGGCAGCGGCGTCAGCGACTTGGGCTTAGCCGGGTACAGGTTGCTCGCCTCGTCCGCCCCGCTCGCGAGCTCCTCGTACTCCTCCTCGCCCTCCACCGACGAGACCGACGACGCGTCGTGCAGGGACGCCTCGTCCGCGTCCGACCCCGGCGTGTCCTCTTCTTCGCTGTGCTGGTGGTCGATCACCAGCAGCTGCGACCGGTCCCGGTCCGCCTCGCCGCCGCCGCTGCCGCCGCCGCCCTCCGCCGCGTCGAAGAACTCCTCCGTCGACGTCGACTCGAAGCTGTGCCGGGTCGTGGCCGACCCGGGCGCCGGCAGCCGGCGGCGCTTGCTGCTGGCCAGGAGCTGCGAGAACTCGGCCACCACGGAGTCGAGGTCGCCCAGGAGGGCGTTGCAGTGGTCCTGGAGGCTGCGCTCCTCCTGGAAGCCGCTGCTGCTGTTGTTGCCCGGGCCCCTGGATAGCCGCTTGCTCGCCTCGGGTGTCGTCGTCGTCGACCCCGTTCCTGCCGCCGTTGTCGTCGTTGTCGCCCCTGTTGCCCCCGTTGCCGGTATCGACGTCGTCGACCCGTTCGCCGCGGAGACGGCGGCCGCGCTGGACGGCGTCGGGACGGCCAGAGCCGAGGACAGCGCGGGCTGGAAGGCCTGGGGCGTCAACACCGACGCGCTCGACTTCCGCCGCCAGAACGACTTTCGTTCCGGAGCGGAGGTGGCGGCGGTGGGCGTGGCGCCCTGGAAGTAGCCGTCCGCCTCTTCCGACAGCGCCGGCGTGCTCGGCGACAGGAGAGAAGCCAGCCCGTGGTGGGCCTGGTGGACGTGCTTGTGCGAGGCCATGTCCTTGACCAGCCGCCGCAGCGCGTCTCTGGTGCCGACGACGCGGCTGACCAGCGCCTCCACCTGCTGCCACTCGCGGTCCTCTTCCTGCGGCGTGTTGGCGGCCGCCCCCGTCGCGGGCGGGACGACTCTCGGCACCCGCAGCCGCTCGTGCGCCGGCCCTCCCGGCCCTCCCGGTCCTCCGCTCTCCTCCTCCTCCTCCCCCTCCCCCTTCAGCTTTTCCAAGCCGCGCGCGATCCGGCTCGCCCGCTCCAGCGCGTGCGCCCAGTCCGTGAACTCCCTGGCGTTGGACGCCTTGAGGTGCCACACCTCGGCGCCCGAGTCGATGCTGATCTCGCGCCGCCTCTCGTCCGCCGCGATGGCCGCAAGGCTCAGCGGGATGGCACCCCGCAGCGCCGACGAGTTGCGGTTGTGGTAGTAGGAGAGCGTGCATGTGGCGTAGTCCAGGGAGAAGAAGCGGCGAGCGTAGCCCTGGCCCTTCTTCCGCCGCCGCTTCAGCAGCGTTCCCACGTGATAGCTCGCAGGTGTGGCCGCGCCGCCGCCGCTACCAGCACCGCCACCACCGCCCCCGGTTCCTGCCCCGCCGCTTGGGAGGGTGATCGCGGTGCCGGGCCGGGCGCTGGTGACGGTATGGCTGTGCAGACTATCTAGGGACTCGGAGCCCGCGGCGCCCAGCTGAGGGCTGCCGTGGCGCCCCAGGCTCGTCCTGCTCGTCGAGGCCACGCTGGGCGCCGCCTGCAGGTTGGGCAGGTGGTGGGCGCCCTGCGGTGGGTTGCCGGTCGGGTAGGTCAGCAGCACGAAGGTGGCGTGCTTGGACGTCTGCTTGGAGAAGGTGTTGTCGAAGATGAGGCCGAACATGCCGCCCTTGGCCGCCTGCACGGCATACGTGCCCATCGACACCTTGTCGGCCTCGCATTTTCCGTGCCACTTGACCAGGATAAAGCCCTTCTTCTTCAGCTGCTCCTGCGCCGTGCTCGCGTCCTTCTTGGCGAAGAGCCCGGCGCCGCCCTTCTGGTCGTTGGACCCGTCGACCGGAAAGCCCCCGTCGGCGAGGCCGTCGGACTGCTCCGACTGGTACGTGGTCAGGTTCGTGCCGCCGGTGCCCGGGTGCTTGACGATGCCGAAGTTACTAGATAGGGAGCGTGCGCGGGCGCCGCGCCGTGTCAGCTCAGCTCAGCTCGGAAGGGGCGGGTCGCCGTGCAGGTGCGGAAACGGAGATGGTAGGGCGGCCGCCGACTACTCACATGGATTTCTTGTGCGGCTGCACGCTCCACGAGATGGTGTGGCCTTCGTCGACCTTGACCCATCGCACGATGTAGGACTGGAGGCAGGACCGGCAAGCAGGAGAACGGCGGGCTCGTTAGCCAACGGCGGTCACCAACGCGAGCTGCCCGTCCAACCGGCCGGCCGGCGACAGCGCGACAGCGCGACAGCGCGACAGCGCGACAGCGGCGGCACGGCCGGAACGGCGGCAGAATGGGAGGATGGCTACGTTACCTTGCTGTGAATCTCCAGCTGCTCGATTCCCGCCATGGCGCCGCCCTCGGGTGAGTACCCGGTGCTGCTGGGTGCGAGTAGGAGGAGCAGTGGGTGAGCAACACTGTCGGGCAGGTAGAGCAGGCAGAGGTCAGAGATGCAACGAGGTTAGTGGCTCGTACGGAGCGGATCGGTGTCGGTAATTGGCTGGTGGCCGGAGATGCCAAAGCGGGCCGCTATGGCAGAAGATCCATGTCCCGCCGAACCGTCCGAAGCTTGAAAGGGCCCGCCGGAAGACGAAGAGAGATGGCGGTGAAGAGCAGTCTGGACACGATAGGCGGAGAGGGGGCGACTGCGCTGCAGACGCACAGGAGTCTTCTTTGAGCAGGTAGCCTTCTTTCCGTTGGCCCCCCTTCGCGGTGGTCGCCCAGGCCACGTTCTCTGCGCCGGCCTTTATTAGTGGTGGGCGGGAGAGGTGCGTCTGGTAGGTAGGTAGGTAGGTATTTTGCTAGCAGAGGCCTATGCCTACAAACGCGTCTTTCAGCCGCGGCCTTCCTTGCTGTCGATCTGACTGCCAAAGCGGGGGCCTCCTGAGGCCCAGCACCCCCTGTGCCTGGAGGGCGCTGGGGGGGATAATGCGCTACGCCAGGTGCTTGGCTATTCCGCCCCTATAATTCGCCACCGAGCGGCCGCCCGCCCGTCGAATGATTAGCGTGCCAAGCAGGCAGATTGCCTGCCGCTCAGCCCTGGAGCTGTGCCACTCAGCCTCGGTACGTACCTCCATGTGCTTGCTGACGGTTCACCACCGTCTAGTGACCCCAAACTCGCGGCTGATGTCAGAATGCGAACACATGGGCGCTAAGTTATCACGTTATAAGTTAGTAGTAACGAGATCGCTGTCTGTTGCATCGGGTCTGCCCTAGGTAGTTGTCTTTTAAATAGGTACAACGGGTATACAGTCAGCCCTGGGAGGCAGACGAGGCCGGCAAACGAGGCCGGCAAACAAGGCCAGCTGCTCATTCCGGTACTGTCCTCTCCCGCAAAAGCAAATGCATTCTCCAATCCGCTGGTCAACCTATGGCGCTACGCTACCTATTAGATCGTTTCGTTCGCCCGGCGTACCCTCCTCTCAAACTCATCGAGATAGAAAATATGTGCCGCTCCTCACCTCCATGCCCCCACGTCCCCCACGCTGCTAACGCTCCCCACGCCCCCTACGCTCCCCCCCCCCTTCTCGTGAATGTCTACTTCGCATCACCGGCCGCCGTTCTGCTGCATCTTCTGCTGCTCTGCGTGATACCGCAGCTTGAACCCGTTCGTCAAGGCCCTCATGTCCGGGTACTCGCCCTTGAGCAGGCTGAATCCGTTGGGAATGACACGTACGGGCCACGCGTTGACCTGAGAGTTCCTGTTGGCCTTGAAGCACAGGTAGAAGCATCCGGCATGCTTCGTATCGATGCAGAAAGCATACGAGGACCGAGACGGGTTGGCGTCCATGTACGTGGTCAACCACCTCTCTGTACATCCCATCGTGTTAGCAACCAGACTCCCGAAGGCCCGGACAGACAATCCGTCGAATGCTCGGATCCGGTATGTACTCACCGACGTCCGCCCTCGACCCCTTCTGGAACTTCTCGTGCTGCACCATCTCGTCCACCTTCCTGGCCATGGTCTTGACGTGCGCGACGATGAGCTCGTCCAGATCCGAGTACTGCTTACCGCCCACGCGGAGCTGGCGGCCCACCGAGAACTCGTTCTCCTTTTGCAGCTCCAGCACGTCGAGGTGCTGGTACACGCCGTCCGCTACCTTCCACGTCACCGCCAGGTGGTCGTTGCCCCTGGAAGACGGCCGGATGACCAGCTCGCCCGGCGCCTGCGACCCCAGGTATTCCTCTGCCTGTGTCGAATTGAACGGCTTGAAGAGAGGGTGCTTTATCACCCTCTGCGTGCGTCCCGTCACCTTGTCCTTCTCCTTGAGCTCCTCCTGATCCTTGTCCTCCTGTCGGAAGTCCCAGCCGTTGCGGTCGTACGCGATCGCCTTGCGGTACGGCCGCCGGAGCGCCTCCTCGCGCATCGTGAGCTTAGCGATGAAGTCTTTGCGGTTGAGCTCCAAGAGCTTGGCCTGCGCCGTCTGTCCCACGTGGAGCACGTCCCTGATCGAGTGCCGGTAGGACACCTCGTGCCCCTCGATGCGTCCCTCGATGCCGCAGTCGAGCTTGACGATGGCGAAGTCGTCCTTGACTACGCGTACGTTGACGGCAACGACCATGCCTTCGCAGAGCGAGTCCTTCGTCTCGCCCGTGAACATGGTGAAAATGTCCTCCGCGCTAGGGACCGAGAAATTGCGTCGCAGCTCTTCGTAGGGCGCCTGTAGCTCCGCACGGATCGTTTCCAGCGTCGCCCGCTTCCTCTGGTTGTAGTTGCGCTCCAACTGCTCGGCATACTCTTCGAGGATGAGCTCGTTCACCTTGTCCTGCTCCTCCTCCTTGAACAGCTTCCGCACGATCGCGCCCGGCCCGTTCTCGTCCGTCTCCGCTTTGACGTCCTCTTCGTCGAGCTCCAGGGCGTCGGCCGCCATCTTCCGCCCGAGTTCGTAGTCCTCGGGGTGCACGCGCGTGTTGTCCAGCGGGTCCGAGATCGGGCTGGAGCTGTCATACTCGATGTACAAGAAACTAGCGCAGTTGTTCCACACTCTCGGCCCCACGACAGGAAGCTTATTGCTGTCCGGGTCTCCCACGAGCTCATCTCGGGAACTCACGACTCCGCCGTTCGCATTGATGCCCTTGATAATCGCCGTCGCCTTTCGCGGGCCCAGGCCGGCCACGTAGGGCAGGAGATTGGCAGTGTAAGCGTCTCCCACGGCCTCGTTGATGTCGACACCGCACAGATTCACCATGTCGACCATGGCCGTGTCCAGATACTTGGCCAGCTTGTCCTGCGGTAGGAGTTGCTGGCAAGGATGCAGGGCGAGCGTCACAACGTCCTTCCCGAGCGCTGCGTATTCCTTCATCGGGTTCTGCAGGTATCGCGCGAGCGCGCCGCAGTAGCGCGTCAACGGATTCAGCGACGGCTGCTCGGCGTTAGCTCTAGGGCTGTCCTTGTAGAGCCTCGCGATTTCGTCGTTCACGACGACGACCTCGAGCAGCTCGCTCCGGTACTCGTTCGTCTCCGGATCCTCGTACTCGGGTCCCATAAGTCCCTTGTCGTGGATCAGCGTCTCCAGGTCTCTCACGAGCTTGTGCGTGTCCGAGGAGAAGCCGCTGACGCCGATGACGTCCGGCCTGCGCCGATGCACGAGCTCGACGAAAGCGTCACGCTGAGCTTCGTCGCGGAGTATGCTGTTAAACCTGCCGTGTTCGAGTACGCGGCCGTCCTCCTCAACCCATGCCCACGAGATCGGATCCCGCGTCGGATCGCCCATGCCGCTCGACAAAGCGAGGACGCGAGGGATGGTTCCTAGAACCAGACCCTTGGGCTTGTATGGCGCCTGATCGAGCCGCTTGGAGTACCTCTCTCGGCAGGTCTTGAGCACCTCTTCCTGACACGCCGTCCGGAGCGAGTCCTTCACCCCTTTAGTGATGATCTTTTCGAGCTTGTCGAAGGCCATCGTCATGACCTTGCCTCGCTCCTCGTTCCACGCGTCGGCTCGGTCGCTGAAGTTGTCCGAGGCAAACTCGCCGGCAAGCTGCTTGCGGAATTCCTTATCGTTCTGCAGCGCGAGCTTGATCTCCACGAGGTTGTCCTCTTCGGCCTTCATCATCTTGAGGAACACCTCGGGCCTCCGCGCAAGATCGCCGATGGTCTGATTGATGAGGTATTTGACCTCATAGAACGGGTGGGATTCATCGAGCTTTCGGAGGCCCTTCTCCGTCCTGTGGCAGCTAACCAAGCTGTTCTGGTAGAAGGAAGCCCGGAAATGCTTTCGCATCCTCGGGTTCATGAACAGCTCCTCCGCATACAGCTGGCGCGCAGCATTGACAACGGCCTCGCTGGTCGAGAAGAATTCGTCAGTCAGGCTGTCGGCAAGGTCGATCGGAAGCCTATCGTCGTCTTCGATGGAGACCTTCTTTCCTTGGCGGAATTGGAACGCTTTCTTCGCTAGGCGTTCCGGCGTTATGCCATACGCCTTGACGAATTGGTATGCTCGGGACTTCCGAATACGCTCATAGGCCGTGGACGACTTGGTCCCAGGTCGCTTGGTCTCCCGATGCCGGGTGTTCAACTCCGCCAGTTGCCTCAGCTCGGATGCGTAATGGAACTGCATGTAGTCCTGCAGGTCCTGCAATTCCTCCATTGTAGCAGCTTGCGGCGTCATCTCCTCGAGGAGCTCGTCCTGAACGTCGCAGACGGTGCGCAGATTGTCGTAGGTCTTCTCCAGGGAATTCCGCTTATCGACCAGCGAGCGGAACTTGATGTCGAGCTCCAAAACGCGCCAGAGGTCGTCTTGCGTGAGAAGTTTCTCGGCGTTGATGATGTATTCGGGGGCGTCCGGATCATGGTCTCGTTCGGGATTCCGAGTCTTCTTCGCGTGGATGAGATAATCCTTGCGGTGCTGGAATACGTAAGGCACCTCGACGTCGTCAATGACGAAGAACTCGAGAACCTTGGCGACAGCCTTGCTGAAGGGTAGGTCCATCTCCGCGGGAAGTCCCTTCAGCGGCCACATCAAGTTGGCAATCCATCGCGCCTCCTCCTTGAACTGCTCCGCCGTGAGCTGGAGCTGTCTGAAGGGCTTGCGGTCGATCTGGAACCGTTCCGGCTCGTCAGTATACCGGATGAGGTTGTCCTCGTCCGTCAGCAGCTTCTCCTTCAGCTGAGACGGCTCAAAGACGTCCTTGAGCTCGATCGTCTGCTCCTCGCGTTCCTGATCTTCGTCCTCATCCTCAATCTCGTATACCCAGGCATAGTCTACGCCATCGCCAAAGATCTGATCCATCTCGTCCATGGCGTCCTGATCGAGGCCAGTGGTATCAATGACACCTCCGACAAAGCCCCTGTCGCGAGGCCGAGCGACTTCCATATCCTCCTGGCGTTGGATACGTTCCTCTTCGTTTTCGGTAGACTCCTCCACGATGAAGCCGTCCATGTCATCGGCCTGTGCCCGATGGCTCGGGCGTCCATAGAGTCTCTCTTCATCGGCGTCATCTTCTTCGTCGGAAAAGATCTGCGCAAGATCGCGTCTATCCGCCCCTCGCTCCCCACCGGCACGGTGGCCGCGCTTGAGGCGCTTGAACTTAGACTGGAAAGGAGTTAACGTATGATCAACACGGCTTAGAGCGGGGAGGGGGGATATGCGAATCGGTAGTGGGCGCTCACCTCGGTGACAACTCTGCGCTCCCAGTCAGGGTGCGCTTCGTCGATTAGATCAAAATCCTCTTCGTCAAGCTGCTCCTCTTCTTCGCGCTCGACCCGACGCCGCTTCTTCCGCCGCTTACGCTCGCGGACGCGGTCGTGGTCGGATTCCTTGCCTTCTTCATCCTCGGTCTCGTCCACAATGAAGCCCTCACGGATCTAGCGCAGAAAAAGAGTGGGTTAGAAAGTTGTACATAGGGCGCAGCGTCATCCAGATCCAGGCGGGAGAGAAAGCATACCTTCGCGGCTTCTTCTTCATCATCGCTTTCTTCTTCCTCGCTGGAGTCGTCGATGCGCTTGATCCTCTCCTTGCGGCTGCTCGGCTCGCCGGCCTCCTCATCATAGGACTCGTCGTCCTCCTCGGAGCCAAGTTCCGCCTCTCCGGAGATCAAATCTCGCATGCTCGCACTCATCGTGGCTTATGTTGGAAAGGCAAATTTCCGTGACTGCGATGGCCTGGCGCCTTTTTCCGTTGACTGCTAAGGCGCGCCGCAGCGTGTCAGGCGAATGCAGAAGGGAAAAGACGCCGTTCTGGTCGTTGGGTAATGGGTAAAGTTGATGATGTGGAAGGGCGTAGAGAAGGGGAATGTTTATGTAAAGTAGGTAGATGGAAATTCGGGTGAGGGTTCGGATGGGAGTTGGTGGTGATGAAAGAGAAGAGAGAGAGAGAAAAAGTGCAGCGCGTTCGTTTGCGACGCAGGCTCCAGCGGCCGTAAAGTGAATCGACCCTCTCAGCCTCGCAGAAAATTGGCCTGTGCGCAGAATGATGGCCTGTGCTATAGTGGGGCAGCAATCATGTCAGTCAATTCTCTAGCCCATAATAATTCTTTCGCCCACTCCGGAAAATCCATCCATGCCACCTACCTACGATACGGATTACAGAACACAGCGAGCAGCTTATAGAGAGCAGGAAGAGGCAGTTTGTGTCGTAAGGTACATCTACTAGCCTGCTGTGCTTCTAGTATGGGCCTGTCTGCAGCTATACGAGGCCCTTCAGTAGGTAGATATTGTACTTCGTGCGGACAACTTACGGCAACGTCTGAACCACTCGGGATGGCCTCACTAACGGGCTGCCCCGTCCCGGCCATTCGCAAGAGCCAGATGTGAGACCACATCAGCCAATCGTAACACGCTCTTTAGAGCTCGCATAGCTGGGACGCTGGCTACGCGCGCTGTTCAGCCATCTAGACGGAAACCTCGCGTCTTCGTGGCAGACGAAGGATGCACGTATCGCCACCTACCGGAATCCCGCCTCCCCTAGTATTTCGCTTAGTTGGGTGTAAGTGAACCTAGACGCCTCAGGCGGCGAGAGGACGGGAGGTGAGCCGGCTAGATCCTAGCCCACAATGGAGAGATCCGGCCTTAGTACGCCAATTATGTGCTTCTCCTCTATGCTTAGCACTGGGGGTTTCTGCCCATCCACGGCTGTTACGAATATAATCCCTACTAAAGTAAGTACCTAGGTGCCTTACCTTGTACATACCGCCATGATCAGGGAGGCCCAAGTCCCTGGCCTCTGAATTTCTAAGCCTGCCACGTGTGCCGTGGCCGCGCATTAAATAGGGAGTCCTGTATTTCTTTTTGGCCTGCACAGGTGCAGGGCATTTGTTTGCTCGCGAAAAGAAGCAGCTCACGGTTGGGTGTGGCGAGCCTTGTTGAATGCTGGATCCCGCCTTTCGTTTGCTGCCCGGTATGTGCGTTAGGCGCAGGAGGGACCTACCGATTTTGCTCCACTTGTGCCCCTGACGTGCACCGTCCGTTGTAGCGTACCCAAAGCCCCACCTCGGGCCAACCATCGCGAAGAGCCCGTGGGAGAGGACCGTGCCTGCAGGAACCTCTTTGCCGCCGTGCGGACTTGACTTCATTTGATAAATTCTGCTCTTCGCCCAGCCCCGTCTCCCTCTCTTCAGCTAGCCGGACATCCCGGGCGCCTCAAGCATCTGCCAAAACCCGCACGTACTGGCCGTCCTCGCCTCGTCAATCGAGCACGAAAACCCGGGTGGCAAGCTTCTGGGCTCGTTGGCTTTGGACTTACACCAAGCGGCACCCACCTGACACCCGCCGAGCCTGCGATACCCCGCCTCCCGCAACTCGCCTAAGGCCCATTACCGTCTTCGCCAGACCGTCTCGGTCTATCCGCGCCTCCAAACAATCCACCGCCCTGCACACTGACCTGCTGTGCTCTCAGCGACAGAACCTGGATTTGTCGCTCGTGGTGCGTTGCCCGAATCGCGAATCAGGCCGAGACAGAAGCTCTCGGGGTGTGACAGCGCTTGCTACAGTTGCTGTAGCCCTTAAGCGTCCGCTACATCTCCGGCGCCCGTTGCCACTGACTGACCGCCACTCGAAGCAGCTTCTAGCGGTGCGCACAGCCCAGCGATCTCAGCTGCCTCGCCGAGAGGTGAATGTGCGCTGTCTTTGCGTCCACTCGATAGGTGGGTCTTCCCGGAGCTCTCTTCTCTGCCTTGAATTTGTTGCTGCAGCACCGCTTTGTAGCCAGGTTCTACGAACCATCTACGGCCTAACGAAGCGTCCCTCTCCGTGTGGCTGATCCGCTGACGACAGCAGCATCAGCGACGAGGGCGATAGCTACATCTCGTACCAAGGTTGGACCTAACCCGCCATCATGGCTGATCCGTTCGCGCCCCGCTCCATGAAGCGGAAGAATGTCAAAGGCCTAGCCTTGACGCCGGCCGCGCCCAAGCCTCCGCCAACCGCGGAGACAGCGAACGCAGGCGCCTCGAACGCACGAGGTGGGGGTGACGACCAGAGTGCCCAGCTAGAGATCGGAATAGAGTACAACCTGGACTTGCGCCCCGAAGACCTCGACTTTATCAAGGAGCTTGGATCTGGGAACGGCGGGACGGTCAGCAAGATTCGGCACATCCCGACTAATACTATCATGGCTCGCAAGGTATGTCTACACCACACCGGTCCTCTGGCTAGCTACGGGGGGTTTGAGGCTGACCGCGAACGACGGGCATTCCTAGGTCATCCATGTCGAGGCGAAACGGGAAATGCGAAAGCGTATAGTCCGAGAGCTCCAGATCATGCACGGCTGTCACTCGGAGTACATCGTCACCTTCTACGGCTCCTTTCTCAACGACAATAACGACGTGATCATGTGTATGGAGTACATGGATGTTGGGTGAGCGTGCCCCCGATGTTCCCGTCTTGGGGAGGCAGATGAGACAGCTGGAACTGACTGTTGGTGCAAAAAGCTCTCTGGACCGGGTGTCTCGCGTGTTCGGCCCCGTCCGAGTCGACGTCCTAGGCAAGATCGCCGAGGCCACCTTGGGGGGGTTGACATACCTATACGCGAAACATCACATCATGCACCGCGACATCAAGCCGTCCAACATCCTTGTCAACTCGCGCGGCTCGATCAAACTGTGCGATTTCGGCGTGTCCGGGGAGCTGATCAACTCCATCGCCGATACGTTCGTCGGAACATCGACATATATGGCGCCCGAGCGCATTCAGGGGGAGAAGTACACTGTCAAGTCAGACGTCTGGAGTTTTGGTCTTACTGTCATGGAGCTTGCTATCGGCAAGTTTCCGTTTGCAGCTAGTGAGCAGCTTTCCGATGCCGAGAGCGCACCGGCGGGTATCCTCGACCTCCTCCAGCAGATCGTGCACGAGCCTGCCCCGAAGCTACCCAAGAGCGACGCGTTTCCTTCCATCCTAGAGGACATGATCCAGAAGTGCCTCTATAAGAACCCCGACGAGCGTCCGACTCCACAGGAGCTCTTCGTAAGCCCTTCCTACTCCCTTTTCCGTCTCCCTTTTCACCATCTGCCGCAAGCGAGCAGGGCTTTGAGCGAGGTCCCGCTTTACTAACCTCGCGATCCAGACCAATGATCCCTTCGTCCAGGCGGCCAAGAGGACGCCGGTGGACTTGAGAGCATGGGCGGTGAGCCTGATGGAGAGGGACAACCGGAAATCGCATCTGGCCCCGCAGCTGTCGCCGGCGACGCAGGAGCTCTTGCGCTCTAGCGACTCTCCCACATACCATGGTGATGAGCGCACATTGCAGACCCCCACTTCAGGTGAGATCCCCATCGTGGGCGCTATAGTGTCACCTCGTGACCAACATGGCAGCGTATCGAATCGGTCCCCAACGCGGAATGGAGGGATCGGCAGCCTTGGCCGAGCAGGTGGACAGGCTGTTCATCCGGGACTGGGACAACGAGTAGCGACCACGAACTCGATTCCGAGAATTCCGGGCCGCGACCGCGACGGCGCAGCGGGCGGGGGAGAGCAGCGACCCGGATCGCTGAGCGCCGGCAGGGCCGCCACCTTTAGCCTGCCCGTGCGCCCGGGCTTACCAGCGAGTCCGCTACCGCCGCCACCTCCGCGGAAAGAGACGCCGGATGAGCTGAGAAGGGAGAGCCGGCGGGCGGCGGCATTTAGCCCGGCCGCGAATGGGGGTGGATCTTACGGCTCGGGGTACCCCCCGAGATGAGGCGAAGGGAGTTCGGATGAGACGGAAATTTGTTGTCCCTTTTCTCTTCTTTTGTCCTCTCGTCTTTATTTCTATCTCATTTAGATACATAAAAACAAGCCTGTACCTCCGTGCCTTCTCTTTGGGCCTTTTTTCAGGTACCTACCACACTACGTTGTTCCTCTGTCCACTAATCTAGAGAATTTAGTGTGCTTGCTTTCCCCAAGTAGTCACCCGTCCGCCATGGTACCCCCCTGCCCACCACTACCGCCCTTCCGGCCCTCGTTTGCGAATTCATGTCGACTGTGTGCATATCGCCGTCTCTCTAGGTTCGCCTCCTCAGCATAAGCAAGAGGGAAACTATCCGAGAAGCTATAAGCCCGGTCTTCCTCGAAGCTCCAGTCGCCATAGGCACACTGCTCAAGAAGGGGTGCATTACTGAGTAGCTTACGGATAGCACTGAGAACCGAGGGATGGCGGAGCAGGGGATCGAGGTTGATAAGTGAGTGGCAACTGGGCTTCGAATTCGTTATTGTGTTCGACTATCATAGCGGGTACATACTTGGTGGTTCAACGGCAGAACGACCGACTACCAGCGCACAGCGTAACTAACAGGCACCATGCTAAGGAGGGTGCTGTGCATGGTCAGCTGATACTGCTCTTAGCTTTTCCCAATCATGGAGGATATCAAGTGCACATGGGATACTTTTCGCAGTAAACACCATGCCACTCTTCCTATAGCTGGCACTCTATTGTTTGCTATCTCTGCGCTGCCCGAGCTCCTGAATACCTTGAAATATATGCTTCGTAAGCATGTGTATGCTCTCGTAGGATAGCATCCAGGACGCGTGCCGGAGACCTCGCTCTTGGGTGGAGGGAAGCCGTATCGTACTTATTAAGTCCGAAGTTGCCAACCCCCCGGGTGGATTCTTGTCGGATCTGGGTTACAGTGTCCGTTTCTGGCGATCTGTTCATCCCCCACATCGCGTGGCCCCCCAGGAGGACGACGCTGCGAGCGACCCAGGCACGCCAGGAACGGGATAAAGTTGCTAGGGGGCGGGGGGCAGTGGATAGTGTGCTCAGTAGGGCGAAGAGCTTATCGGGGTGAAACGAGGAGTATACGGACGAGTTGAGTGAATATGGCGCCCAAGGCGAAACCGTAGCTGAACCCCCTTTACTTTGTATAACGTGTGCGAGACGCGTCAGGAGTTTCGGCGAAGACCCTCCGCCAGCGGTTGCAAGACCACTTCCGCTCTACCCCATAGTGAGTCTGTACTTGTATGTTTGTCCCGAGTATCTGTACTCCATGCTGTGCAGTAAGCCATCGCTGCTTGACAAGCAGACAGGATATTGGCGTCAGGAGGGCTTCTCCGCTCCTTCGAGATTGAGTCCAAGCGCACTGGGGTAGGCAGCAGCGCCATGTAACCTGGCCAGGTGCTCGCCAGGTGCTCCTGACAGGGTTCCTTGCGTGCTTTTCGGGGGGGCATCCTCGCGAAACGTCTAGCAAAAGGCGTGGCTCCTATCCGATCCGGCGTTGCGCATCGTACTGGGGATTTCTCGGTGCCGTTTCTGCACGTGTATCGGTGGCTATTGGGGGTTGATGTCTTTTGTTTTCCTCCCTTGAACGCGCGACATCTGAATCGGCCGGCTCAATTCGGCCGGGACTAGGTGGTGGTGCAAAGCCAAGAGCGGCTGGCCGGGCACCGCCGCAGCGCCGCGCCGCCTGCAGCACCGTTTATGCAGGGCGCAAATGGCGGCTTCTTTAGCGCATGCACACTGAGGGGGATCCCTGCCAGGACCCGCGTCACTCTGCATCTGGGGCCTTCGATCATTTAGGTAGGTGGGTACCTTATAGATTCGTACTTGGGTGCCTGGGTGGGGAAGCGAGGCACTGAGTGGGAGGCCAAAGCTCCAGTTGGCCAGCTCCAGTTGGCTGCTGAAAAACGGCAATGCGATTGGGACAAGGGACAAAAGTACATGTACCTTGAACAATGCCTGCCCGAGGTGTGCTTGACTTGACACCCTTTAGCAGTTCATCCCCTTCAAGCCGCGAGGACAATGAAACACCAGCGTTGCCGCTGAACAACTGGTCATCGATCGCGCCCTTTGCTCTTTTCCCGCCTCTGCCGAAGAACGCAGCGAGTTTGCTACCCGCTAAGAGTATGCCTCTTTCTCTCCAACTTCCTCTTCCTGCTCTTCCATCTTCTCTGGTTAAGCCCCGAGGGCCACCACCTCCCAATATTCACACTACTGTCCACAAGCAATCCCGCTCTCTCCTTCCGGCATCCCTCTCTATTTTCTGCCCCTCAGCTGATTCTAAGCAACATGACCTCCAGACAGAGCTACTTTCGGCCTATCGCTGCAGCCTCGGCCAGGATGCCGCAGTCCATCCGTCGGGATGGGCAGGCCGCTCTCCTTGCATGGGTGAACACATTCCCGCTGGACAGGAGGGTCGAGCAGCTTTCGGATCTCGACGACGGCAAAGTGTTTTCCCAGATGCTCCACGATATCGACCCCGAATACGACCCTTCGGAGCTGGAACTCAACACGGGGTCCTCGGCCTGGCTCACCAAGAAACGGAACATCCAGTCCGTCTTCAAAGCGCTGACCAGGTACATTATCCACAAGGACAGCAGCGGCAGCATCGACTTCCTGCCTCGCACTGTCGATCTCCGGGCCATATCAGACAACTTGGACGATGACGGGATCTCGCAGCTCATCGCCGTGTTTGCGGCCACCGTCATGCTCAGCGACCTCAACCAGAAATACATCCCTATCATGAGCACGAGCCTGTCGACGAACGAGCAGAGGGAGATCATGACCATCCTGAAACACAAGGATGAGGAGAGGGAACGGCTCGCGGCCGAGGCCGCCATGGACGACTCCATCACCGTGGATCCGGATCTCAAGGCCGAGGCCGAGATGGCGACGCTTGCGGCCGACCACGACAAGCTGAGCAAGAGGCTCGCGGACTCGAACACCCGGCTGGAGCACCTGCAGATCTCCTACGAGCAGCTGAGAGACGAGCTGGAGCGCACGCAGAGGGACCTCGAGTCGGAGAGGCAGAAGCACGGCGCCAACGAGTCGCAGATGATCAAGGGTCTCTACGACAAGATCCGCGAGCAGGACGAGCTCATCTCCAGTCAGGAGATGCAGGCCGAAGACGACAGGCAATCGAAACAGCGGCTAGTTCAGGAGAATACGCAGCTCACGCGGAAGGCGGACCTGGCCCTGCAGCTGCAGGACGAGGTCCAGGAGCTCAAGCACGCGAACGAGGAGCTCCGCAAGAAGGCAAACACCGTCGATCGCTATAAGCAGAAGATCGAGGCGCAGCGGGGCGTGGAAACGCAGCTCCAGAACACCATGTACGAGCTCAGCCAGACCAAGGAGACCCTTCGCGAGTACGAGAACCTGCAGAACAAGTACGCCCAGCAGCTGGCCACCATCGACAAGTTCAGGACGATGGTCGAGGCGCTTGAGCAGCAGCTCGAGGACAACCGGCTGCAGAGGGTCGCCCTGGAGAAGGACATCTTCGTGGCCCACGCGCAGCTCGACAGCTTCAAGGAGCAGAAGGCGCTGGACGAGGCGCGCATCGCCGAGCTGGAGCAGCAGGTCCTCCAGGGATTGGGCACCTCATCCGCGAGCCCCGACGGCAGCAAGACGGCCTTCAACTTGGAGGAGGAGCTGGAGCACACGGCCGGCCCCGCGGCCACCCTCAGCCTGGAGATATCCCGTTTACGCGCCGAGAACAACGCCCTGCGGGGCAACCCCGGCGTCGGATCCGAGAACGAGCGGTTACGGGCCGAGGTCGAGGCCGTGAAGAAGACCGCAGAGCTCTGGAGGTCGAAATACAGCACCACCTTTGAGGAGGCAGTGGTGAAGGACGCCGAGTTGCAGGCTTTCGTGGACAACTCAGCGGGCGACGCGTTGGTTTCCCCCGACCCTAGCGCCGAAGAAGAGGAAGACCGTGGACTGACGCATCTGCTTAACAGTAACCCCGCGTGGCTGAGCATGCAGAAGGCCATCCAGGAGCTCCGTTCCGATCTGGACAGCCAGATAAAGCAGACCCAGGAACTCAGGACGCAGCTAGCGGACAAAGACAGGGAAGTCACGGGACTTCGTGCAGACCGTACGTGGGCCCCGCGCAACAAGGAGAACCCTGCGAAAGGAGAGAGGGAGGGAGAAAATGGACCGCCCACTGACCTTTCACTACCAGTTAACGCTGTCGAGAAGGAGTCCACCTCGGCACTGGCCGGGCTCAAGGCCTCGGACGAGCTGATCGCGGACGACCTCAGGAAGGAGCTGGATGCGCTGCGCGACGCACACACCAACCTCTTGGCTGTGTCCGAGCAGCACAAGAACCAGCTGGTCGAGGCGCTCCTGTCCAAGGACAATCTTCGCAAGGAGCTCGACGCAGCTACCAAGAGGTCCGCCCTGCCATTGAAGACCGACGACGGTGCGGCAGCCGGCGGGCAGTCCATCGACCAGCTACGCAGCGAACTCGCCAAGGCAAACGAGAGGATCGACAAGCTGGTTGCGCACCACGCCAAGCAGAAGAAGGTAAGCCGCCTCAACGGCTTATTTCCCGATCTTGGCATTTCCGGGGGTTCCCTCGTGCGATGCCCGCCACCTTCCGAAGCCCAGGCTGCCCGGGGAAGAGGCTCGGTCTCGGGGCGATTCCTTGGAAGATGCGCATACCTCTTCCGGGGAGATGGCGAAAGGGCCCAGCCCTCGCCACTCTCCCCCGTCCCCATTTGCCTGCTAACACACTGTCATTCTCCTTAGCTACTAGAAAAGACCGAGCAAGAAAGGTTGGAGGCGCAGCGGCGGTTGAAGGCCGCAGAACAAGGCGGGGCGGCTGCCGCACAAAAGGTATGTAGTATTGCCCCCATTATAATGGATTCTTTGATCTTGCTTCATCCGTGGCTGGTAACCATGGTAATGCTGGTATTGTCTCGCATTATATATGTTACGTCACACACGAGTGGCTCACACCCGAGTGACGCCCGCCCACATTCCGCAATGGCTAACTAGGTGATGTTCGGTGGATACAGGCCGCAAGCGACCAGGTCATCAAGAACTTGCAGCGCGAGAACGCCATGATTGCCACGGCGTGGTACGACCTCACTAGCCGGTTGCAAAGCAACCATGTCGTGCTGCAGCGGCGGCAAGACATGCCCAAGAGTTGGCTGAACAAGCAGAGGCAGATGGTGAATGGTACGTCCCTTGTCCCCTTTACTATCCTGTCACACACAGCTATTACATTACGGCAAGCAAGACTGAGCGTATGACTGACCGCATACCCCACGTGCGCTATGCGTGGATTGGCATCTCAACAGCAACGCCCCGACGGTAGGACTCTCGAGGCTTGTAGGTATACGCCTGGAGCGCCGCCCTAAAACCCGCCCTCGCCGCTTTCGCGCGCCTCTCCTCGTTGCCACCGCTACTGCTGCTGCTGCTGTTCCTTCTCATCACCCGCCCCGTCGTCTCCCGAGGGCTTCGCGCTATCTC
The DNA here is from genome assembly GCA_022813145.1 of Barbatosphaeria neglecta. Classification (NCBI taxonomy): domain Eukaryota; kingdom Fungi; phylum Ascomycota; class Sordariomycetes; order Barbatosphaeriales; family Barbatosphaeriaceae; genus Barbatosphaeria; species Barbatosphaeria neglecta. The sequence goes on along the minus strand of JAKLNC010000033.1, from coordinate 124,920 downwards.
TTCCCCGCGCCAGTCTCCTATGTCACCTACAGTATATCAGTATGGTATATATCTTCACCTTCATCGTCATCATCATCACGGATCATCATCATCTCTCACGGCATACCGCGGCGCCAATTTAGTCGTGCGCTCTATTCATACAGGTCACAAGCTATAAGCATCGGACAGCGTTAGTTAGAAAGTGGCCACCCTTTTTGCTTTTTTTTGTTCAGTGCTCCAGAAGAACGGAAGAACACAGCCAAAGAACACAGCCATCTCATTCATTATCGACATTCCCATTATTTTCTTAAGCGATATCCTCATGGACAGCTCGCCTTTCCCTTTTTTCTTTGTCCTAACCTAAAGCTGGAGAGTAGACCGGCGAGGGGGCTACGGGGGGTGGGAGGAGTGTGCCTACCGCTTGACGAGGCTTAGTTCCCTTGGCTTGGGCTCTGCCTCCGTTGGTTTATCCTCTTGAAAAGCAAGTAGAACGAGCGGGTTGTGAATACGCTTGCCCTTTTAGGAAAGAAAGAAGAAGAGTAATACATGAGAAGAGAATCTATGGCTGTGCTTGTTGATCTTCTTTGTCTATATTGTCTGCCGGCGTCTTTCACTTACTGCCTGCCCCGCTGTCAGAATAGAGTCTGCGTTGTGTACCCTTGGAGATGGAGACTACTAGCTACCCCGTTCATGACTTGGTAGGTTGATGAACTGAGTACGTTTTAGTATTTACGGTATATAGTAGCTATAGACGGGAACATAGGTGTCTGTATCTAGACTCCTTAGCCTCGAATCCATCGATGCCTCCTAGGCGAGCCAAGCCAATCTGGCTCTTCTCGAAACACAGTTTGCCCGCAGTATACACTAGTAGGCGCAACCCCGGTCCGTTCTATTAGCGAGATCTGAAGAGCTCCTACATACAATGGTAGGCGTGGTAAGGTGAGGTAGGGGCCACCCCGGGGGGGGGGGGGGGGGCGGGGGGCACCAGTCGATCCGGGGCGAAGATGTTCAGGGAACCAAAACCA